>JAVJIF010015660.1:0-113793 GCA_038442645.1 Agave tequilana
AAAACTATGATATGTTTCATGTATATTGGATTATATCCATATGCAACATGCTTTAAGTGTTTAAATATCATGTTTTTGTATTTGGATGAATTTTGGAAAAATCGGATTTCCATTTGGAAAATATAGTTTTTGGTTTTCGGCAAAATTTCCATAACACAAAATAGTTCAAAATGTTTGAAATTTGTGATGAAATTTTTCACACAAGTTTGTATTTCAATGTAAAATGATAAAACTATTTTTGTGTATTTTTAAGGAATTTATGGAAAATTTTAGAATAATTTAAACCATTTTTTCTGACCTAGATTGCCTTCTGTCAGGCTCTGCCGGTCGACCGGGCCGTCGACCGGACCCAGGCAGTCGACCGGCCGATCGATCGACGTGCACAAACTTGTGCACGTTGGCCAGGTACTTGAGCCGGTCGACCGCACGGTCAACCGACTGCAAGTCCCCCACCCTCGGGGGGGCGGTCGACCGAACGGTGGACCGTAAGCATGGCACGGTCGACCGGACGGTCGACCGGCCAGAGAGCATTTGCTCTCTGGATTTGGGCGGTCGACCGGCCGGTCGACCGTAGGACTCCAACGTCAAATTTTTGACCGTTGGCGGTCGACCGGGCAGTCGACCGCCAGCCGCCAGGGCTGACAAACAGCCCCAACGACTAGTTTTTTATTGGAGGCCTATTTAAACCCCATTTCTTTGGGATTTTGGCTAAGATTTTCAAGGAGAAAAATTCATACTTTTTCAGTATTTTCAAGCCAAAAGTTTTTGGGTGCAAAATTTCTAAATCTCTATTTGTTTTAAAGTGTTTTGTTTATTTCAAAGAAAATAGGTTTTGGGGAATTAAGTTTTGGTCTAAAATTCTATATCAATTTGGTATTTTCCCAGAGATTTTTCTTTGATCAAACACTTTGTTTTCCACACTTGAGCTATATCTCCTATCCTATTCTATTAGGATCATTTATTTGTGGGAAAAGAAATTGTTTGAGGTTGTGGAAACCTTCAAGTTGTAAACCCTATTCTATTGTTGTCCCTCTTTGGTAGAGGTTGATTTGGATTGTTGGTTGCTCCCTCTTTGGTAGAGGTTGATTTGGGTTGTTGGTTGCTCCCTCTTTGGTAGAGGTTGATTTGGGTTGTTGGTTGCTCCCTCTTTGGTAGAGGTTGAGGTTGTGGTTTACTCCCTCTTGGTGAGGTGGAATTGGTATTGGTTTGTATCCCTCTTTGGTAGAGGTGGATTGTGGTGTTTTGCCTCGGTGGAGGTTGTATTTGTTGAATTGGTGGAGTTTGGTACTCCGGTCTTCGGTAGACCATTTGTATTGCCTCGGTGGAGGTTGTATTAGTTGAGAGAGAAGTTCGGTACTTCTAGTGGATTGAAAATCCTTCTCGGTGAAGGCGGGGACGTAGAGCTCGGTGCTCGAACCTCGAAACACATCTAGTTGTTTGCGTTTGATCCATTGACTCTAAACTCTCTCTCTCTCTCTCTCTCTCACTCTCTCTATTTGTGTTGTGCATCTATTCATACTGCCATATCATATATATATATGCTTGTGTGTTTGTGTGCCTCACTTGTACTTAACCACGAGAGCTTCATATAGCGCCTCAACTCTTATTCAGAGGAATCAAGAGGAGTTAGTCAGAGTCCTTCACGGGGAATTCGGCTACACTCGTTGGTTGCAATAAGTGTAGTTGCAAATTAGTTTTAAATTCCGCAATTAGTGACCATTAGATTAGCGGTACACCTATTCACCCCCCTCTTGGTGTACTTTCAAAAATTGGAATATTTCTTTAAATTTTCAGGACACGCACCTCAGTTTCTCTCTTTTATAAAATTTTCTATTAATTAATTAATTAATTAATTAATCCATACTTAATAAAATAACTATTTCTAGTAGATACTATTAACGAATTTAATGAATGCTTAGTGGTAATAAAATAATTTTTATATATAACTATTGGTATAATAATATTGGCTCTTCCCTTTTTGCTCTCTTATTCCTCTGCTTTTATTTTCATCAAGAATTTATTTATCTAATATCATGTCAAAATTAACAAAAAAATTTAGTTTTCAGGTTTCAAATTGGACTGGCCGCTCATGAGCCATAAATTCCAAACAAGAAGAAGAAACAATGTGTTCTTATAGTAGTAGGGATTTGATTGCAGGTGCCACTGTTGCTACAATAGTAAAACTTCTTTCTAGTGGGCAAGAGGTTTGGGATTAAAATCCCATATGGTATTAAGTTACGACCTATGATTTGATCCAAATTGCAAAATGGAGATCGGGAGGGGGGGCTAAGGCCTATATTCCTAAAAACAAAAAGGGATTTGGGCCAAATTGCAAAACGAAGATCGGCAGTGGGGCTTTACCGAATATAAAAACGATAAAGGGGGTTTATATAAATTTCCCATTTGAGATAATTGAGAAGATTGAAAGGAGGCTTCATCTCATCGGACGGACAGGATTCATTTGGAGAGAAGCATAAGTAAATTTTATTAGATGTTGTAACTCCCTTCCCTTGATCAGAAACTAGGGTTTCTCGGCGCGGAGGCAGAACAGCAGCAACCCTTCCCAAAGGTCATTCTTTTTTCCCTGCTCTCACCTGCATTTCCAAACAATAGCTCGCGATTTCTAGGGTTTGTTCCTTTCCTCGCATTGATGCATTCGTTGTCATCTCTCTCGCTTAATCTACATCGTTTGATCAGAATGTGATTGGTTAAAGATATTTATTTTGTTTCGTTTGCTGGATTTTCTTAAGATTGTTTTTTCCGCATAGTTCTTGTTATTGTAAATTTACTATAGAGCTGATTCATTCATTCCTTTTTTCCCCAAGTATTTCTGGAGGATATCTTGGAATGTAATTAAACAAATATTTAACCTATATCATGCTGGTGAGAGAATATGAAATAATAACCGTTTGGGATTAAAAATATTCAAAAAAAAATCGACATTTTATTTGATATTGGAAATTGCTTCATATCTTTCCTTTCTCATATATTGGTTCGGGTTTGAATTGCTGTGTTATGTTTTTTGTTTATTTTGTTAATGCTTTTATGTTTATAGAATACGAATCTTGTTCTAAGCATTCATGAAACCTGTGAATTTGGCTGGTCTTAATGAAAGCGGAAGAACTAATAATAAGACCACAAGTTAATGGTGATTACAATAATATAAAGATTGATATCGGAAAATGTGAATGTGTTTAATTGTACACAATGGTTCTACAAATACTAGTTATAAGGAAAGCAGTCATGCGTTTAAATGTGAATGGAAGTTCTTGGCATTGGTTTCATTTTAAGGATATTCCGAAGGGCAGCTGAAGATGTAACTGTGTTTTGAATCTTTTGACTGATTCAAGAGACTTTACAACTGTGTTGTAGTGGTACCTACATTCTACTCTTAATATTGTATATTTTTGAATTGGTAGCCTTGCACTTAATAATCTCAAAGAATATTCGTTAAGTATATAAGATGGGCGCATTCGTAAGGGCGAAACAAGTGCTGACACAAAGGGACAATGTGATTTGCGAAGATTGAAAGGTACTTCTGATCTAGAATTTTATCTCACTATTAGATTAGTTTTTCTTCAATGTAATCAATTGGCTCCTCTTGAAGTGAGGATTACATTAGATGTAAGTTGAATTCATAATGCTTAATGTGAAGTTGTAAGATACTTGTCCTTCTGTTTGTGGGCTACTGTGGGAAAGATGCCTTCTTTCTTTATTTTCTTATTCCTGAAGGTGTTTTTAGTTTTTCTTTAGTTTGGCTTTATCTCAACGACATTCTCTTGCGGCAAACATCTATATGCCCATATATGATAAATGTCAGTAGCTTTGTGATAATTTTTCAATTCAACTGTTAGGAAACAGGCACTTCATTCAAAATTTATTAGCTATGCACCATTTTGGAGAATAAAATCTTGATGTGCTTTAAATGTATAGGATATACTTGCATGATGGCTTAACACTTCAATGATGTGTTTTGAAAGAATGAGAAATCATAAAAAGTATTTGTGATAGTTTGGAGGATTTTATAGAACTCTTGCCTTACCAGTTGCTTTAGATATGTTGACGGACTTGAAATATGTATTTTTTAAACCACCAGCACTACACAATTTTATGATGAATTCATTGTATGTACAGTCACCTATCTATATGGTTTTTTCTCCTTTGTGGTTGTTTTTGGATGTTGAGGAGTGCAATATAGTAGTCTTTCATGTTTGTCAGTTGTTAATTCAGAATTATTACTGAAATAAAATCTTGAGGAAATTGTAACTTTTGAAATGGTACGAGATTGCTCTTTTAATTTTGATATTCTATGATAAAATCCATGATCTTTGTCTGTTTGTAGATTTTCACCTTGATTCTGATGTTCTTAGAATCTGGTATTTCTTAGCTACCGTGTCTATCTATTAAATATCAAGTGATATTGTCATGTCAAATTTAATGTGCACATTTTTATTCTAAAGCTCTGATACATATTATTACAACAAGTTAAATATACTGTTGCAGGTTCTGGGGTTCATATAGGGTTGCATCAATTGTTTGAGTTTGGCATATGCAAATGTTCTAACTTTGGTTTTTATTTGCCCATTTCTGGTGTTCAGGTAAGATATGGTGAAGCATAACAATGTTATCCCCAATGGACACTTTAAGAAGCATTGGCAGAATTATGTGAAGACTTGGTTTGATCAACCTGCTCGAAAGACAAGGAGACGAATTGGTATGCAACCTGCTTGTGGTTTTCTAATGGGCCAGGCTACCTATGTTCCCTTCTTAGTTACCTAATTTCTTCCAGCTTCATCATGTTCCTGTCAGCAAGAAAGTAATGTGAATAAAAGTGGATATGCTAATGTTGTTTGACATTATTTATGCAGCTCGACAGAAAAAAGCTGTCAAAATCTTCCCCAGGCCTACAGCAGGACCTTTACGTCCTGTGGTGCACTGCCAGACTCTTAAGTACAATATGAAAACAAGGCAGGCAGAGGTTTTACCCTTGAAGAACTCAAGGTAAGATTGCATTGTCTTATTCCCACAACCTCTTTTGCTTATCATACATAGATCTCCATGTTGCAAAATAATTTCTTGAAATGCTTTATTTTTTTGGGGAATTTGAATATATGCTTATAATCTGCATAGCATCGCACACAATATTAAAGTTTTTGTCCTTTTTACCTTTATGTTATATAGAAAAATTAGATAGATGTTTGCGGGGAAAGTAATTGTTTTTGTTTTTTGTCGGAGTGTTTGATCTTGTCATATGAATTGGATGATTTAATTTATCTTGAATATTAAATAAAGAACATTTTTATCCAAGAAAGAATAGCATAGGCTATGTATGACACTGCTTGCTTTATTATGCATAACACTTGTGAACAGTTTTTATTGAAGGTGCTATCATGTTTTTATCATATTATTACTATTATATATATTGTAATAGAAAAACTTGAGTTCCCCATGTCAATATATTTGAAATTTATGGCCTATATCAGTCACACCTATCTGCAAATCCAGACAGATGAATAAGAAACACATCATTCATGGTTTGTTTTTTTTTTTTTTTTATGAATGCTAGAATAGCATTTCTGATGTTTAGCTTAGTCTCATTATGAAAATTAATTCATCATTCCTATTTGTTGGCTTGAAGACAAGTTTTGGCTTAAACCTTTTTCTTCTTGCAGATGGCTGGGATTCCCAAGAAATGGGCCCCTACTGTTGGTATTGCTGTGGATCACCGGAGGAAGAACAGATCTCTAGAGGGGCTTCAGGCTAATGTGCAGAGGTTGAAAGAGTACAAGGCCAAGCTTGTTATTTTCCCGAGGCGGCCTGGGAAATTCAAGGTAACTGGACAAGTATAATAAACCATTCACGCAACACAATTGCTAAATCCTACTGTAGCACATATATAGTAAATGATGAAAGTTGGTAAACTTTGAATTTTATAGTATAAACTGCATTTACCACTTATGCTCATCACATCAAAATGTTTGACTAGCAATGTGCTAGAAACAGAATGGACTCTCTAGGTGTCTGTGTTTTGTTAAATTCCAGTTGTGGAGCATGCACATCCTAGTGTGTTATTTATAAAAGATCTGTTAATAATTTTTACAGCTTTATATGTGACTGCAATGTCATTGCTTTTTAATATCTCATGTTGGGTTTTTGGGAACTGAATGGTGTTTGTGGCATAGAGCGGAGATTCTGGTGCTGAAGAGCTGGCTTCTTCTACCCAAGTCCAAGGCGAGTACATGCCCATCACCAAGGAGAAGCCTGTGGTTAATCTTGTGAAGGTGACTGACGAGATGAAGGCTTTCAAAGCTTACCAGAAGCTTCGTGTGGAGAGGACAAACCAACGACACCTAGGAGCAAGGCTGAAGAGAGCTGCTGAAGCTGAGAAGGAAGACAAGAAAGCGTGAGCAAGGACGGAAAAGGACCTTCACTTGGGCAAAAGTGTTCTTTCTGAACTTGCATCAAAGCTATTTGTTTCATTTTTCTAGGTATATTAGTTTCATTTTTCTAGGTATCTGCTATTCTGCCGTAGCAGACCAGTGTTACTGGAGAATTAAGAGAATTCTGAACATTAAGATATCTGAGATTTTGTTGGCCGTCAAATTCTGAACATTTATTTGATGTTTAATCAGATGTCTGCAATTTTGCTGTTTTTCTCCTGTGTCAGAACAGATGCCATCAGCTAAGGATTTCTTTTCAATTTCTTTGGTGTTGTTTTGGATCTGTATTGGGCTGATTTCTTGTCATTAGATTTTCCTTGAATTGGATTCTTGTATTTCAAGTGTTCAAATGCGATACCATCGACATTTTGGTGGAAGTGGCTGATATAATGTATGCAACAAAAATTCTTGCTGACAGTTGTTTCAAGTCTTGCTGAAATGTTCACGCAACACAGTATGGATATGGGTATATGTCTCCTTGAGTGAAGTATCCTTGCAACACAGCAAAATGTGAGAAACCGATACTAATTTATATTGACTGAATTTTTAATATCTTGCAAAACCTGAAAGTGCCATCAAATCCAAAGGGATTTTAAAATGCAGAAATCACAGCACATTGTTCCTGCTGCACTTGAAAGTCTTCCATCCTTCAAATGGATGGAACAGTTCGAAGTACCTGAAGAATGGCAACCTTTCCAATTAAGAAAGAGCTCTCAGTCAGTCTGAAGGAGTAAGAGAGAGAAGCTCTCACAGGCCGAACTCCCCTCCCATGGTGGTAGCTTGGCCTGGCTCCTTCCCTGTGTGCGGGCTCTTCTTCCTGTTTTGTTGGGTTCTCATCTCTTCCCAGGTGAGAGCTCAAGCTTGGTGAGTGATTCAACTTGGGTCTTCTTAACGATGAGGCCATCAACCAGATCCCGATCTGGGACTGTCTTGGCGGCTGAAATGGGGGTGATGAAGGGTACATCCGGGGCAGGTGTGGGTGGATCCAAGGCTGTTTCTGCTGGGCAGAGTAGGAGTCAACAGGGGCAGGCGGTGGATGACCAGATTGCAGCTGCCGATTTGGAGCAGCAGGTTGCTTCAGGTGAGGGCGAGGTAAGCAGTTATGAATCGGAGGAGAGTGACCATGGTTCTTCCTCTGCTAGCTCTGATTATGAAGAAGAGGAGGTAGGGGATGTGGACATGCAACAGGGCCTGCGTTCCAATCTCCTACAGGATGATGCTGGGCTGGTGGCAGACCAACTGTTTGTTGATATGCCACAGTCAGGCCCGATTGCTCCTGGGCGCGAGTTGGCTGGAGCTATCTCTCTGGGGCCATCTACCAGGTCCCGTACTGGGACTGCCTTGGTTCCTGATAGGGGGGAGCTTAAGGGGAGAGTCAAGATGGATACAACTGGGTCTGTCCAGTTTCAGCAGAAAGTTCTGGAGGCTGAAATGGTCTCTGGAAAAGGTAGCAATCGGCAGGTATCCAGGGTTGAGCTGAAGGAGAGTGTAAATGGTTCTTCTTCTGCTGACTCTGATGATATTGAGGAAGAAGGGATGTTGGGGGAGCAACAGGCCTTGTGCTCCGCACGGTTGGAGGAAGTTGTGGGGAAGGTTGCAGACCGGGTGAGTGCTGGTCTGCTCCGGCCAGACCAGGCTGCTGTTGGGGTTAATAGGGGGGGTCCTTCTTCTGCAGCAGTGTCTGAGAAGGGCGTAGGGGGTGCACCCAGGGCCCCATGGGTCAATCTATTTAAGGAGAATAGGAATTTGGGAAAAGGGATCGTGCTCGATGAGGTGGTGGTCGAGGGGGATCTTGTCCAAATTGAGGAGGACATAGACGTGGTTGATGACGACTGGGGCCTGTGTTTGGTGGGCCTTTTTGCTGGAAAGTTCCCCGGTTTGGGGGCTATCCGGAGTCTAAGTGAAGGATGGAAAGTAGAATGTACACATTGTATCCATCGGTCGGGATGGATAGTGTTTAAATTCCGATCAGAGGAAGATAGGTTGACGGTATTGAATGGCGGTCCATACTTTGCTTACGGGAGGAATTTAATGCTAAAAATAATGCCGCGATGCTTTCGGTTTGGGAGTGAACATCTATCTACTGTGCCGGTTTGGATTCAGTTACCTGACCTCCCCATTGATTGTTGGAATACCAGAGCTTTGAGTAAGATTGTCTCTAAGGTGGGGAAACCCATTACTACAGACAAGATGACTAGGACTAAAGAGAGAATCTCCTTCGCGCGTGTGCTGGTGGATGTGGATGCTTCGAAGGAGTTGGTTACTGCGGTCGAAGTGAGGTTGCCTACGGGTGTGGTCTATGATCAGATGGTAGTGTTTGAGTTTGCACCTAAATATTGTAAAAAATGCAAGATTTTCAGCCATGATGACAGCGGGTGCAATAAGGATATAGAGGGGGGGGGTTACCCGGTCTACAGACCTAAGAGGAAGTTTCAGACTGCCGGGGTGGAGGAGGATGAGGGGGGGGATAGATTGCTTGCTGGTATAGCAAAGGGTGCTGGTACATCTGATGCTGATGTGGTATCGGATGTGGGGGTGAATCTGGACAGTTCAGGCACTGATTTGGGGCTGTCTGGGCGCGGCTACCAGGGCCAGGGGGGGGCTGGACTGCTTGCTGCTGTGGTGCCAGCTCCTGCCACTTCTCTTGGGCCTGACCGGATGAATGCTGGGTCTGGATTGGAGGAGGGGCTTGCTACGGTTCTTAGCTACCCTGGGGTGGGCCGGGTGGATGGTCCAGCGGATATGGCTGCTGGTACAAGGGAGAAGAAGAAGGAGAAGTCGGGACAGGGTGCTGTTGTTAAGGACGTCCACCTGCAGTTGAAACCGGTGGTGGTGGAGGTGGGGTCTTCAGCGAAGGTTCGGCAGCTGGATAGCCGGTTTCGGGCTGTGGAGGAGGGGTCTTCAAGGCCTGTGGAGGACAGGGTTACAAGTGAGGTGGGTTGGACTAGAGTTGAAAAAAGAGGGAAGAATAAATCTGGACAGCCATCTGTGGCTGTTGGCCGCCAACAGGGTGGCTCCGCGTTGAGGTGGAAAAAGAGGTAGGTTTGTGCGCGGTGGCTGCTATCCAGTCTCTCTGGATGTGGGTTGTATCCTCTTTTGGTGGTAGGGGTTGTAAGTATGTTGTAACCCTTATTGTAAGTCTTGTATTGCCTTTGGGCAGTGGGTGATAGGGAATGTAAGTGTGATGTAATGTGGACATCATAGGGTAGCAACATAGGGTAGGTTTTTCTTTGGTTTCCAGCAGACGGGAGCTGCTGCATGGTTACTTGTAGATAAACTTTTTTTTGGGAATATTTACATTTACCTTCTCAAAAAAAAAAAAAAAAAGAATGGCAACCATGCCACCTTAAACCCTAATTCTGCAGCCAGAACCAGCGAAACAGATAACAAACAAACAACAATTTTTTGGCAGACCTTGAGGGAGATGCATGGTTCCTTTCGCCAAACTCGAGCATTGTGCATTTTAGTTCCATTTTGTGAGCATGAGAATGCTGTTGATATCAAGCCTATCTTGTCCTTTTACAGTATTTCGTTTGGCCTGGCAGTGTAGTTCCCTGATCACAGACCATTACGGGAGAAGAAAAAAAGTAAGCAGGAAGTACTAGGGGTGCCATCGGATCGGATACGGATCGGATATTACCTCTACCATATCCATATCCGCACCCAACCTTCGGATACGGATACGGATACGGATATTGGCGGATGTGAAAAAATGATATCCGTATCCGTCAAAATCGGATATCAGATACAAATCGGATATTAGCAGATCGGATGCGGATACTAATCGGATATGTTAAAAATGGATATGGTTAAAGATAAATTAAACAGAAAAACTTATATTACTTTTTATCTCATCTACTACAATATTAAATGTGATACATACTATGATATTATTGTGTACATATCAATACATTCATCGTATTCATTGTCATTTGACTTCTATAACAATAGATTACACGTCCTCCGGTGCTAAATGCCGATTCGGATGACATGGTTGATGTCGAAATACTCAAAATATCATGTGGTGCTCTTGCAAGAATCGAATACTTTTCACTATTACTTTTTCACCAACTCAAAATATCAAAATTTAATACCTTATTCCATTGAAGAATAGTCTTCTCCATACCGATATCATTATGAAGCACGCAACATTCGGATATCGGATCGGATACGAATACGATATTACTTTTACCATATCCGTATCCGCACCTACCTTTCGGATACGGATACGGATACGAATATTGACGGATGTGAAAAAATGATATCCGTATCCGGATTGGAGGCGGATTCGGATGCGGATATCCGCGGATAATCCATATCCGGTGGCACCCCTAGGAAGTACACATGCTTGTGAAGCAATAGCCAAATGCAAAAAGTGATGCAGTGAAGTCTTATGAAATGAGAAAATAAGAATCGTAGCATCCTTGTTAACAGATGAAAAGAGTAGAATCCGGAATCCGAAAACAATTCAAGAAAGGATAAATGCAGCACCATTGAATGTAAACAAATCCATTTCAATAAACTAAGTAGGAGATTTGTTGACACACTGAATGTTAGCATTTTAGGTGCCTCATATTTATTGGAGAAGAATTCAGGTTCAGGTGGAGGAGATACAAACTTCAGAGATTAAGATCAGACATGCAAGAACATGCATGAGGAGTTGTGTACAAGATAAGTCGACTTGTGCTTTTTATAGTCGACTTATGATCAGGTTAGTCGACTTATACATGCAGTATAGTGGTCTGATATTGCAACAAAGAGTGAGGATCTCAGGTTAGTCGACTGTGTTAGAGATATCAATGACAACACGCGACTCATGTGAAACATGTGATTCATGTGAAAGAAACCACTCATGAAACAACCATCCTAAAATCTCTCCATGATTATAAAAACACATGGCACTCATTGGATTCATGCACCATGTGTTTCTCATTCTCTCTCTCAATCAATGTTTCCTATTATTTCTCCTAAATCAGTGTAAACATGTGATCAATCTGTGTATATATATACAACCAAGAACTATAACTAGTAGTATCTTGTCGTTATATAAATAAATGTTCTTCTTCTTCTTCTTTTTCTTGGTATCAGAGCAACTCCTGTACCATGTCGAGTATTTCATCTTCATCTTTCCTCACCTCCATCCAAACATCTGCATCCATGGTTACTCTAAATCCCAACATCACTCACTTTCTAAACGTCAAACTCGACAAGAAAAACTACCTACCGTGGCGTTTCCAGTTTCTTCTTCTTCTCAAACTCTATGATCTCGAAGGCCTCATCGACGGAACCTCTCCGTATCTGGTACGGTTCCTTCCTTCTACCGAGAAGGATGCTCAGCCCACTGTCAATCTGAAATACACTCGCTGGATCAAACTTGATCAGATGCTCTTATGCTGGCTTATCTCCTCGCTCACTGAGGCTGTTCTTGCTCACGTCGTCCGGCCTCATCACATCTCATGATGTGTGGTGCTCTCTGGAGCGAATCTTTGTATCACCCTCCAGAGCTAAATTGAGCAACTCAAATATCAGTTACACAACGTCAAGATGGGCACCTCTTTTATGTCAGAGTACATCCAGTTTGTCGAGTCCACCATGGACAACCTGGCGGCAATGGCTAATCCAGTTGCCGACTCTGATCTCGTCTCTACTTGCTCAGTGGTCTGTCTCCCAAGTATGACTCGTTCGTCACCTCATCAACACACGAGTTGACCCTGTATTGTCAGAATAACTCATCGGCCTCATGTTTAGCCAAGAGATTTATCATGGGCGTGCTATCACTTCACCTGGCTCCACAACCCTCATGTCCCCTTCTCCTGCGGTTCATATTGCCTCCCTCGCTCCAAGCTACCATTCAACTCCATCTTCTTTCTGTGGTCGTGGATGTGGCCGAGGCAGGGAGCTCGATCGTGATCATGGATGTTCCTTCCCACCATTACTTCAGTCCATCGGTGGCCGACCTCAATGCCAGATCTGCAATTGTTTTAGTCATTATGCTAACTAGTGCTACAATCATTATGATAATTTTTCTCCTTCGGCTAGCCCAACTGCTCTTCTCCACTATTATGAAAATAGTCCAGTCATTCCCAACTGGTATGTTGACTCCGGAGCCACTCATCACCTAATGACTGACATGGCGAATCTGGCGGTTCACTGAGAATATCAAAAACCCGACAGAGTTCGCATAGGTAACGATACGGGTTTGCCTATCCGATCTACTGGTACTTCTTTATTGTGTTCTTCTGTTTCTTCTTTTGTCGTGAAAAACCTTTTACATGTTCCTCATGTCACCAAAAATCTTCTATCTGTTAGTCGATTTACTGCTGATAATAAAGTCCTTCTTGAATCCACCTTGACTCTTGTTTGGTCAAGAATCTCTCCACCCAAAAAACTCTATTGTGGGGACAACTTAAGTATGGCCTGTATATCTTCTCCCTGGGGAACTATAGCTTCACTGCCTCTCCCCAGGCTCTTTTCGGTGAGCGTGCATCTTCCTCCATCTGGCATGAGTGCCTAGGTCATCTCTCCACCAGAATTGTCTCCAGTGTTTTATCTCAGCTTTGGCTTCCTTTCTTCACGGACCGTGCTGGTACCCCTCTCTGCATCCCCTGTTAGTAAGGAAAAAGTCACCGTCTTCCTTTTCCCCCATTTTTCACGATTGTTACTGCTCCATTAGAACTTATTCACTCTGATCTATGAGGTCTATCTCCTATGTCCGCTGTAAGTGGTCATCGCTATTATATTAGCTTTATAGATCACTACAGTAAGTATGTTTGACTTTATCCTTTAATTAATAAAATGATGCTTTCTCTATTTTTCTTGAGTTCAAAATTCATGTGAAAAAGTTTCTTGAGCGTTCCATTAAAGTACTCCAAACTCATGGTGGTGGCGAGTTCATCAAATTTAAATCTTACTTGTCTTCTCAGGGTATTGCTCATCACTTATGCTATCCGCACACTAGTGCCCAAAATGGCACCGCAGAGAGAAGCACCACCACCTTATCGAGATCGGTCTCATTCTTTTGGCCCGGTCAAATGTTCCATTCCATTACTGGCCTTATGCTTTTCAAACCGCCTCATTTCTCATCAATAGAATGTCCACCCTGATTAATCGACAATTCTGCATTATAACATCACATTTTCCTACCGATTTATGAATAAAATATCATTTCTAATTGTGTTTTGGTCTACTTTGCAGATAAATCAAGAGTCTAGGGGTAAAGGAGTAATAGTAGCTTAATTAAACCCATTTTCGGGTAATTAAATCCAGTTTTTTTGAAAGCCAAATTAGAGAGTTTCTAGATAATACATTGAATCTAGACGTTGGCGGGTGTCTGACGAAAAGCTGGAATTAAATAACTGATTTTGAGCATATCTGGAAGGTCCCCGAAGCGAGGCGAACCTACGTGCCAAAACTAGGGACCTAAGTCTCTAGTTTTGCCGCGAAAACGCGACAAATGCCACGTTTTCACGGCAATATGATGGGCCGACACGTCAATTTTCGATGCGTCGCTTCGTCTCGCCTTCTAAAGTCTTCGTTTGCCCATAAATACTGCAGGGTTTGCTCGAAATGCAAGCAGATGGAGAAATAGGTTAGATTTTCTCTCTTTTAGTGTAGGTTTTCTTCTTTTCCTTTTCTTTTATATTTTCATTTCATTTTTAGATCATGTATTAGGGTTGAGAGATTCAGAGAGAGAAAGAGAGAGATTGATGTAATAGATGGTGATAATCTATGTAAAGGTGTCTCCTTTTTTCTCCATTGTAATCTTCTCCATCTTCTAGATAATGCTTAGATAATTTTTCTACTCATGGCAATCTAACTACTAAGCACTAACCATCTAACCACTTACTTGATAATCCACATGAATCTAATAGCCTCTACAAGGCCTTACTCTTGCAAGAGCTATTAATGGCTCATGATGATGGATTCTAACATTCTTGTTGGCCCAAAGGCCCATCACTCTAGTTTTGATAATGATTAACTCATGTAGTTATAGTACTAATGATCTTGTATTTAATTAGTCTCAGATATGTGATCAAGATCTTAGTAGGTGTTTAGCTTCAACAAAGGATTTCAAGTGAAGTTTTGGAGCTAGCACGTGTTGATTCAAGAGCATGTGCATCAAGACCACATCAAGTACTCAAGAGGAGTCTATCTCATTAGATCTTGTTTTGTACCAAGTCAAGAAAGAAGAAGAAGACTTCAAAGTGAAGACCTTCAAAAGAAGACTTGTGTCTAGGTTTGTTTTGTTAAGATTTTGTTTTAGATAAAATGTAAAGGATAGATTAGTTGGTGAATTGCTCAAGTATTATATACACTCACACACAAGATTTATATGTGTTTTCATAAAAGAATTTTTATTTTGGAAAAATACCGTTTTGATTTTTGTAGTTTCATATATACATGTGTTTTAACCAAAAACTATTTTAGAGCTTAATGTCAAAAACATGGATATTTCATCATATATATGTAGTGGATCATACCCATACACTCTATGCTTTAAAAGTGTTTAAAATATCTTGTTTTTGTATTTGGAGAAGTTTTGAAAAATCAATTTGAAAAAAAAACAGATTTTGTTTTAAGCCAAAATTTCTAAGTCACAAAAATGATTCAAAATGTTTGTAACATGTTTTAATTTTACTCAAACATGTTTGTATATCAAAGTATATTACTGAACTTATTTTTGTAGATTTTTAGAGAATTTATGGGATTTTATTAAAAATAAAAACTCAAGTTTTTAAATCCCCAAAACTGTTTTGGCTTTCTGCCGGTCGACCGCACGGTCGACCGAGCCAGTCGATCGACGTGCACAAAACGTGCCCGGCCAGGGCCGGACCGCCAGAGAGTGTCTGCTCTCTGAAAATGGCCCGGTCGACCGGGCGGTCGACCGCTAGGCCATTGCCCTGAAGGTGGTCGACCGGCCGGTTGACCGACCTTCCCAACGGTCGAAAAATCGAGCGTTGGTGGTCGACCGGACGGTCGACCGACAGTAGCGTCAGCTGCTGATTTGGACCCCAACGGTTAGTTTTTGGATGCCTATATATTGGGGTTCCCATGGACTGTTTTATACAAGATTTTAAGTGGGTTTTTGAGATAATTTTTCCTACACTTCTAAGTGTTTATCTCCACTTATTTTAGAGCCAAATACTTCCATTCAAAAGGAGAGTTTATCAAGAGGTTTTCAAAAGTGATTCTTTGAGTTTTTCACCACCACATCAATCCTTGTTTTTCTCACACATACTTGAGCTTTTCATTGCTATATCATTCCTATAGGAGAGTTGTTGTGAGATTGTTTTTAGGTGATCAAGTGTTTAGATCACCAGAGTTCTTCATGAAAAACACCTAGAGGGGGGGTGAATAGGTGTAAGTGCTAATCTAGAACTAAATGCAAAACTAAGTTTGCTAAATGCGAAAGCTAATGCAAATCTTGCAACACACTTAGTACAATCAACAAGTGTAGCCGAATTCCCCGTGAAGGGCTCTGGACTAACTCCTCTTGATTCCCCTTGAATGGGTTGAGGCGCTATGTGAAGCTCTTGTTGATTAAGTACAAGTGAGGCACACACAAACAACCAAGAATATAAATGATATAGCAATATGAATTATGCAAGGCACAAATGCAAGGAATATATGATATGAATGATATGACAATAAGAATGATGCTTTGCACAAATGTAAAGAGAGAGAGTTTAGAGACAAGTGGATCAAACGCAAAGTCCAAGATATGTTTCGAGGTTCGAGCACCTTGCTCTACATCCCCGCCTACACCACCGTGTAGGATTTCCAATCCACTATAGGAGTACCGAACTCCTCTCTCAACCTTACAAAGCCACCGAGGCTATACAATCACAATCCACCTCTACCGAAGAGGGATAAGGCCCGTAGCCAATACAAACACAATCACCTCTACCGAAGAGGGATCCAAACACAATACCACTCCGATCAACCTCTACCAAAGAGGGATACAACAAAGCAAGGAGGGTTTACAACTTAGAGGCTTAACCTCAAACACTTTTTTTTCTCTCTTTTCTTTTCCACAAAAACAAGATCCTAAATAGATTAGGATAGGTGATAGCTCAAGTGTGGAAACAAGGTGTTTTTGGAAACAAGCAACAAAGAAAAAACTACTTGGGAAATTTCTTGTATATGATAGAAATAAAAGATCAAATCAAAATCCCAAACCTAGTTCTCTTTGATTTTTCAAAAACCCAAACAATAATGATTGGAAGTTTAAAGCACAAAACTCCTTTTAAAACTCTTTTAAAACAATAGAGAAAGTCTGGAAATTTTGTCTCTAAAAACCTTGGCCAAAAACCAAAGAGATGGGGTTTTTATAGGCCCATCAGAAAACTAGCCGTTAGAGCTGAGCTGGCAGCTCTGACAGGCAACGGTCGACCGGCCCGGTCGACCGCCAACGGTCAGAAATGTGACCGTTGGGCAACCACGGTCGACCGGCCCGGTCGACCCAAACAAACAGAGAGCTCTGCTCTCAGCCCGGTCGACCGTCCCGGTCGACCGTCCAGTGACTCCAAACGTGCACAGATTTGTGCACGTTGGTCGACCGGCCCGGTCGACCGACTTCACCCAAGTCGACTAGGTCAGGTTGACTAGTCGACTGATTGAGGCCTGGAACAGAAATTTGGGTCAGAAAACACTGTAAAATATTTTTCTAAAAATCTTTTAACACTTCTAAAAATCCACAAAACTTGTTTTATCATTTTACATTGAAACATAAACATGTGATAAAAATTTCAAGACAATATATCAACATATCAATTCATTTTTGTGTCTTGCCAATTTTATCAAAAACCAAAACTTGTATTTTTCCAAACTTGATTTTTCAATACATGAATAGGATAGTCAAAATAAGTTTGTCTAGCAAGTTTAAAGCATGTATGTATATCTAGAATATATCTAATATACATAGAAATAAAGTAAACTTGTTTGATCTATTATCCATGAAAACCAAAATCCAAATCATGAAACGTGTGTGTATGTGCACTTGAGCATATCAACTATACTAAGCATTACAAATGGATCTAAACACACTATCTAAACTATGGATACCTAAGTCTTCTTGATGATCTTCATCTTCAAGTAGACTTGCTCCAAAACTCCATCCATGGGCTAGGCAAAGTGTGATCTTGAAGCTTAAGCCCTGGAATCACTTGTGAAGCTTCCAAACACCTTGTTGAAGCTAATCACCAACTAATATCTTGGTTAATGATCTGAAACTTAAACAACACAAGATAATTAGTAAACATAACTACATGAGTTAATCATCATCAAAACTAGGGTGGAAGGCCTTTGGGCCAACAATCTCCCCCTTTTGATGATGACAAAACTCATGGAGTTATATATGCATGGATTAAAGTTAAGCTTCAAAGAAGCTCCCCCTTAACTCATGCATAACAAATAAACATAATAATATGCAATGAAAGCTCTTAAACATGAATGCATAAATATGCATAAATAATAAAGGTTCTAGATACCAATGAAATGTTCAAAAACAAAACATGCTCTAGATACCAATTAACATACATTAAACTTAATATATGCAAAAAAATAAGTATGCATATATAAAACAAAACCAAAATCTTTCTCCCCCTTTTTGTCAATCATCAACAAAGGGGTAAACAATCAAAATCATAAATAAAATGAGGGGTAAAAATCTTTCTCCCCCTTTTGTCAATCAAAACAATAAAAAAAATGTTCTCCCCCTTTTTGTCTAAAACAAAAATAAAGTCAATAAGGGGTGACTTTAAAAACATGATATCAATTGAAAATATGTCAATGAAGCATCTTGATACCAAATGAAAATACACAAAGATTAATAAATGTTATATGCTATATACATTCATGAAGAGAAAGACGCTAAGTTAGCTTCCCTACACATATGCATTACATGAAGGAGGGATGTTAAGCCCTAATTCACATAACACACATTATGTAATGAATAAGAGGAGATGTGAAGCTCCCCCTACACACGTGTACCACATAAAGAAGAGATGTTAAGCTCTTCAATATACAATACACTCAACATGAATCTATATGTAGAAGAGATGTTAAGCTCTCCTTGCATATAAGAAATTTAAATCCAAATTTTTTGTATTTTACTTTAAACAAAATTTTTAGATACCAATTTAAAACACAAGACATCTTGATATCAATTGAAATTAAACATAATAAATTTTGAATGTCTAAATACAAATTTTGATACCAATTGTAAATGTTTTACCAATAGAAAAGATTTTACATAGAAACATTGATACCAATTGTAAGAATTATTCATTTTAAACATATGATACCAAATTCGAATTTTCAATCATAAAGTATGGGAGTACAAATACCAATTGAAAGACAAAATCAAATTTTCTCCCCCTTTATGAAATACAAACTAAAATAATGCATAGTCTTGATACCAATTTAAAAGTAATCAATTGAAACAAAATTGAAACTCAAGCACTAGCATAAACACAAACATATATATGTATGGAAAATAAATACCAATAGAAATTGATATTCTTAGAATTGAAATCATATATACATACAAAACATATATGAGTATACAAGAAGATCAAAATGATACCAATTGAAAGAGTTCAATGATACCAATTGACATAACAATAAGTTCAAGTGTATACATCATATTACTATACCTCCCAATCAAGGTTCAAGTTTTAAATGATTTTCATTTTAAAGCACTTATGAACATGATCACCCATCCATCCTCCCATGGATGGTAGGGGTTTTCAAAAATAGATTTGAAAATAAGCTTAGTTTGAAAAACTCTACCAAAATGAAGAATATCGTAGCTAGTTAAATGGAAAGTTTTGTTAACTAGTACGAAATCCTTCAAGTAAGGAATAAAATAAAATAATTTTCATAAAACACATGTAAATCACATAGTACTTGAAAACACTCAATATTCAATAAAGTCCATACATGCTCATGAAAAACATACTCATGAGAAATATTTTTAAAAGATGATGAGTGTACAAGAAATGTGTGACATGGCATTATGAAATTTCCAATTAAGCTCAATTATTCCTTAAACATGAAAACATGAAAAATCATCTAAACTATTCAATCTTCAAGGCATATGTATGTCTAATACAAACTAAAGTATACATACATATCCAAAACTTAACGAGTCCACAAATATATGCATTAAGGCACGTGGTTCAAAAGGATAAACATGTATATCTAATAGTTTGGACAAGATAGACATATACATGAAGTTTAAACATAAATACGAAATCAAGAAAAACTAAATTTTCACCAAAACAATATTCATTTCAAGGTATATGTATGAATTGTCAACACTATAAGTATACATACATATCCCTAAACACAATTGAGTCCATATATAGATTTGCATGAGAGGCAAATGACTCAAGGGGTATACATGTATATCTTAAAATTTGGCAATACAAACATATACATGAAGTGAAAACTTATAAAACAAATCCAAAAATGGAATACAAGTTTAAAATGTATGAATCATCAAAACTAGACTATACTAGCACATCTAATGGGTTCAAATAAGCAATCAAGCTCAACATATGTAGATTTATTTGTGGCCCACTATATGCACAAGTATATACCTAGTCTTAATGAAAACTAACATTCAAACATATATTCAAGACATAAAACATCAAAAACAAGTATAAAAACCATCATGATAAAACTAAAACATGATTACTATGTAAATTCACATGTATTAGATTCATGATGTACATTATAGCTTAAACAAAAGTGAGAATACTAAGTATGGGTTCACATAAGCATGTGTGTCTCAAATACTATACATGTATGTCAATGATCTAATAAACATAGTATATACATACTAATCCATAGACAATGAAACATGCTACAAAACATCAAAACATGCTATAAATTTTAATTATGAAAGCATGTAAATAATAAATGGGAGTAAAGGATTGTTACCAAAATCGAAGAAGCAACTTTCCTTGTCTCCAAAACGTGATGGTCCTCTCCACCAAATCTTCCCTTGAAAGTGATGCATCCAATTGATTTCCTTTTAAGTCCGGAACGCATCCACTCCAAGGTACGGCTACTCTCACGTCATGTGAGAGCCCACACCTACATTAAACAAAGGAGGGGTGGTCTTTGGTACCCATACTCTTTTGGGTCCATGGAGGTTAGTCCCTTCTCTAACCCAAACAAAATTCTTTGCTAAATTATCAACATGTATTCTATCATAGCAAAATTTAGCAAGGTGGCCCTTACGTCCACAATGTGTACAAGTGTACACATGAGCATACATGTGATGGGTGTGTCCGTGTGGAGCATGTGTATGCCGTGGAGGGTGTGCATGCATAAAGGATGGAACTTGTTTCTTTCGAACCAAGGTTCCAAGCGTGTATGGTTCATGGCACATTGGCTCATAGTGGAGCCCAAACAATCTACTCTCTTCTTTAACAAACAAATATCATCATTAATTCTAGAAGAAGAGGTACATGCACTAGGTAGACTAGATGAAGAGGCTACACTAGCATGACAAACATGTGTATCAATCTTATTTTGTAAAACAATGTTTTTCTTTAAACATACATCTAAATCATTTGAAATAGAAATAATTTTGTTTTTCAAAGCAACATTCTCTTTTAAAACAAAATCAATTTTTGAAGACAAATTTTCATTTTTCTTCAAAATATCATGGCAATCATTTTTAGATTTTAAAAAATCATTTTCTTTAAGTGCAAGTTCAAGTTGAGATTTCAATGAATCCCTTTCATTAGAGATCTCATCCTTCTCTTGCAAAACAATGTCAAGTCTAGCAATCAAATTTTTATTTTCATTGTTAATGCCTAGACTTTTCTTTTTCAAACTTTATAGTTTTCTATTAATTTTTCACAAACTAAGGATAGTTCTTCATTCAAAGCATGGGGATCAACATAATCATTTGAAGAACTAGCACAATCATCACTATCTAAGTGGGTTTCTGAGTGTACCTCAAGGGAGTCATTCCCTTGGACCATTAAGCATTGAGAATCGGATTCTCCACTAGATTCCTCCTTTTGGATTTGTACTTGAAGCTCGGAGGTGGTGGTTGTTGTCAATTTGTTCCACACTGCAAAGGCGGAATCAAGGTTAGAAACACAAATAAGATAATCTTTAGATAATGTGCTTCTAATGGCCTCAAGGGCTTGTGCATTGGCCCCTATATGATTGCTATCACTAAGGAAGGATTCCTTGGTAATGGCAAGGTAAACTTTATGACCTAGGGTTTATAAATAAACAGTCATCCTAATCTTCCAAACATGAATGTTGGAAGGGTCAAACATAGGTGGGGTCATGAAGTCCATGGTAAACTATATGGTGTGCAAACACGCAAATGCAAACAATAGATTAGCAAGCAAATGGATCTCACTCCTAGGATGTTAAGCCTAATATCAGGAGCACTAGCTCTGATACCAATTGAAAAACACCTAGAGGGGGGGTGAATAGGTGTAAGTGCTAATCTAGAACTAAATGCAAAACTAAGTGTGCTAAATGCGGAAGCTAATGCAAATCTTGCAACACACTTAGTACAATCAACAAGTGTAGCCGAATTCCCCGTGAAGGGCTCTGGACTAACTCCTCTTGATTCTCCTTGAATGGGTTGAGGCGCTATGTGAAGCTCTTGTTGATTAAGTACAAGTGAGGTACACACAAACAACCAAGCATATAAATGATATAGCAATATGAATTATGCAAGGCATAAATGCAAGCAATATATGATATGAATGATATGACAATAAGAATGATGCTTTGCACAAATGTAAAGAGAGAGAGTTTAGAGACAAGTGGATCAAACGCAAAGTCCAAGATATGTTTCGAGGTTCGAGCACCTTGCTCTACATCCCCGCCTACACCACCGTGTAGGATTTCCAATCCACTATAGGAGTACCGAACTCCTCTCTCAACCTTACAAAGCCACCGAGGCTATACAACCACAATCCACCTCTACCGAAGAGGGATAAGGCCCGTAGCCAATACAAACATAATCACCTCTACCGAAGAGGGATCCAAATACAATACCACTCCGATCAACCTCTACCAAAGAGGGATACAACAAAAGCAAGGAGGGTTTACAACTTAGAGGCTTAACCTCAAACACTTTTTTTTTCCTCTCTTTTCTTTTCCACAAAAACAAGATCCTAAATAGATTAGGATAGGTGATAGCTCAAGTGTGGAAACAAGGTGTTTTGGAAACAAGCAACAAAGAAAAAACTAATTGGGAAATCTCTTGTATATGATAGAAATAAAAGATCAAATCAAAATCCCAAAACCTAGTTCTCTTTGATTTTCCAAAAACCCAAAACAATAAAGATTGGAAGTTTAAAGCACAAAACTCTTTTTAAAACTCTTTTAAAACAATAGAGAAAGTCTGGAAATTTTGTCTCTAAAAACCTTGGCCAAAAACCCAAAGAGATGGGGTTTTTATAGGCCCATCAGAAAACTAGCCGTTAGAGCTGAGCTGGCAGATCTGACAGGCAACGGTCGACCGGCCCGGTCGACCGCCAACGGTCAGAAATGTGACCGTTGGGCAACCACGGTCGACCGGCCCGGTCGACCCAAACAAACAGAGAGCTCTGCTCTCAGCCCGGTCGACCGTCCCAGTGACTCCAAACGTGCACAGATTTGTGCACGTCGGTCGACCGGCCCGGTCGACCGACTTCACCCAAGTCGACTAGGTCAGGTTGACTAGTCGACTGATTGAGGCCTGGAACAGAAATCTGGGTCAGAAAATACTGTAAAATATTTTTCTAAAAATCTTTTAACACTTCTAAAAATCCACAAAACTTGTTTTATCATTTTACATTGAAACATAAACATGTGATAAAAATTTCAAGACAATATATCAACATATCAATTCATTTTTGTGTCTTGCCAATTTTATCAAAAACCAAAACTTGTATTTTTCCAAACTTGATTTTTCAATACATGAATAGGATAGTCAAAATAAGTTTGTCTAGCAAGTTTAAAGCATGTATGTATATCTAGAACATATCTAATATACATAGAAATAAAGTAAACTTGTTTGATCTATTATCCATGAAAACCAAAATCCAAATCATGAAACGTGTGTGTATGTGCACTTGAGCATATCAACTATACTAAGCATTACAAATGGATCTAAACACACTATCTAAACTATGGATACCTAAGTCTTCTTGACGATCTTCATCCTCAAGTAGACTTGCTCCAAAACTCCATCCATGGGCTAGGCAAAGTGTGATCTTGAAGCTTAAGCCCTGGAATCACTTGTGAAGCTTCCAAACACCTTGTTGAAGCTAATCACCAACTAATATCTTGGTTAATGATCTGAAACTTAAACAACACAAGATAATTAGTAAACATAACTACATGAGTTAATCATCATCAAAACTAGGGTGGAAGGCCTTTGGGCCAACACTTCATTGTCTTTGAGGAGGCGGACTTGCGAGTTCGCATTGTTTTGGGTTCTAGTGAGAACTCGGTGTAGAGGTGCGGCCTCGGCAAGCTTGCGTGCTTGCGTGTGTTTGTTCTTGCGGGAACAAGAGAGGGACTAGAGAGTCCAAAGGAGTTCTTGTGTGAACTCGCTTGTAGGTGTTGCGACACCGAGTGATCCGGTGGAATCGGTTTTATAGTGAAAATTCTTCATAGTGTTGAAGGCGGGGACGTAGAGAAATGGTGCTCGAACCTCGAAACAAATCTCCTATGTTTGCGATTGCTCTCTCTCTATCTCTCACTTGTATTTATATCTTGCATGCTTACATTGCCTTTATCTTTACTTGCTTGATATATTTGTGCTTATATTATTATATGCTTGGGGATTGTTTGCTCACACTTGTATTCAACCAAGAGAGCCATAGCGGCACCTCAACTCTTATCTAGAGGAATCTTGAGGAGTTAGTCCAGACCCTTCACGGGAAATTCGGCTACACTCTTGTGTTATACTTCGTGTGTTGTGTATTAGAATTTTTAGTTTGCATAAATAGTTTTAATTCCGCATTAATTCATCATTAGATTAGTTAGTCACCTATTCACCCCCTCCAGGTGATTTCAATTGTTATCAGAGCCAAGTGCTTTTGATTTGGGTTTAACAACCTTGAGTTAAAGATCTTCATTTATAGCTAATTACAATATTTGTTTACACACACATGGACTTCATGATTCCTCCCACTTTTTATATTCTTAACATCAAAACTTGGAAAGTTAAGATGTCATTATACCTCACAGCCCTAGGCATTCATGTTTATCTTGCTACCATTAAGGATTCATACTTTAGTAATAGCAAGTATCTTGAGGCTAACTCAAAAGCCATCCATGCTTTGAAGTCAACCCTAAGTGATGATTATCTATGTAGGGTTTCTAACTTTGATTCGGCTTTTATAGTATGGAATACTCTAGTCTCTCTTGACGAACAAAAGCAATACTATGCGGGGAGCGACTCGGATGTTGGAAGTGAGGCTTCCAACATATGCTACATGGTCCAAGAGGGTAACCCCCTTGAGGTAAACTCCGAATCTGAGGTAGAAGAAGATATTGACATGTCCTATGATGAGCTTGAATCATTTTGTCAACAACTCCTTGAAAAATATAATTTGCTCAAAAAGGAAAATAAGAAATTGAAAAAGAAATGTGACTCCGTTTTAGAAGAAAATGATTCTCTTCAAGTTAAATTTGAAAATGTTTCAAAAGAAAATGAAGTTCTGAAAAATGATAATATTTCCTTGACCTCTAAATTGAATGATCTTTGTGAAGGAAATACATCTTTGAAAAATAAAATTGTTTTGGTGAAAAAAGAAAAGAAAATTGCTTTGGATGAAAATAATTCTTTGAAAAGAAAATTTGTTGAAAAAGAAAAAGAAAAAGAAGATGTGTCTAAAAAGAAAAGGAATAATGATTCTCATTCTCACCATGCTTTTCATGCTACTATCAATAAAAATGAGATTAAATTTTTAAAAAATAGAATAGATTGTTTGAGCTCAACTTTGAGCAATTGTGCATTTAACCACAATAGATTGGATCCTTGTTTCAAAAGAAACAAGCTCCACATGTTCATGCACATCACCCACAACATGCATATGCACACTTGGCACGTCATGATCACACTCATACACATATGCATGTTAGAGTGTACAAGTGTACACATTGTGGCCGCGAAGGCCATTTGGCAAAATTTTGTTATGATAGAGTAAATTCTTTAAATTTTGCTAACGAGAATGTTTGGCTTCCAAATAAGACTAACCCCCGTGGACCCAAAAGAAAATGGGTACCAAAATTCCCACCTCTTGTGTTTGATGTAGGTGTGGACTCTCACATGACGTGAGAGGATTGGTGCCTTGGGTTGTGGATGCATGGGCTAGATGGACATACAAATTGATGCACCGCCATCAAGGAAGTTTGGTGGGAAGACCACCATATTTTGGAGACTTGGAGTGTAGTTCATGCGTTTTGGTAACTATCTCTAAACTCCATTTATTTTACATGCTTTTATATTTGATGATGTTTTTAGCATGTGTTAGTGTTTGATAAAATAATCATGTTTTGTGCTTCATGTGGTAAATACTTGTTTAGATGTAGTTTTTGTCAAAACTTATGTATATACGTGTACAAGTAGTGAGCAACATTTGATCCATATATATTTGTACTTCATTACTCATTTGTACTCACTACATGCACATGTATAGCCTAGTTTTGATGATTCCCTCATTTACACTAGTTTTTACCTATCTTTGTGCATGTTTTGCTTCATGTATTTATAATTTTTGTTCAAAACTAGTAAATATACATGTACACCCTTGAGTCTCTTGCTTTCCTGCAAATTATATCATAGACCCTTTTTATATTTGGGATATGTATGCACATTGTTAGTTTTGATAAATCATACATATACCTTGAAGTTTATTTTTAAATGAAAAATAAATTTTTATGATTTTCATATTTGTTTGATAAAAAGATATTTATGTTTGTTTTGAGCCTTATTGACTATTTTCATGAATATGCTATTCACATGATGATTGTACACTCACATTACTTCTTTGTTTATTCATGACTTTGTTTCATGAACACTTTTGAGCTTTATAGATTTCGAGTGTCATCTTTTGTGTATTTAGTATATTTCATGAGATAACATGATTTGTTTTCATGTTTGAAGGATCTTTAACTAGTTTTTCAAAAATTACTTCAACTAGTTATTTATTCTTCATTTGGTAGTGTTTTCACAATACAAATATTTTTAACTCTTATTTTTAAAAATCCCTACCAACCCTTTAAGGGCGGATGGATGGGCGACCATACCTTATATGCTCAAATTACATATCTTTTATCATGTGCATGAAAAGGGTGGATCTTTATGAGTTATACACTTGCTTCTCATCATATTTTCAATTGGTATTACAATTGAAATTTTTTTTGTATACTCATAATTTGTTTCTATATATGTATGCTTTAAACTTCAAATAATATCAATTTCTATTGGTATTTTCATTTTCATACATATATATAATTTGCTTATGCTTGATTTACAATATATTTACATGTTTAAAACACAAAGTTTTTTTTATGCTAAGCTTAATTTAAATCTTGATTTTCAATTGGTATCTCAATTGGTACTTTAATAAGCTTACGCATTATTTTCAATTGATATTTTTATTGATATCAAAATTTACAATATACTTCAATTGGTATCAATATGTTTCAATTTCTAATTGGGTTTCAATTTCATTTGGTATCAATGTGTTTTACCTATTTGGTATCAAATTTTGCCATACATTTCAATTGGTATATATAAAATATTTTCTTTCATTGGTATCAAAATGTACAAGTATTTCAATTTCAATTGGTATCACAAATTTTCAATTTCGTATGGTATCAAAGATCTTGTGATATCTCAAATTGATTTGTTGGTGTAAGAAAAATTTGTATTGTTTATTTACAATTGGTAAAATGTTATTTATTTACAAATGGTATCTCAAAATTTGTTTAAGTAATTATCAAAATTTGTGTTAAAAATGTTTTGATATGTATTGCCTTTATGTAAGAGGAGCTTAACATCTCTTCTATATATAGATTCATGTTGAGTGTATCTTATATTGAGGAGGTTGACATCTCTTCTTTATGTGATACACGTGTGTAGGGGGAGCTTAACATCTCCACTTATGCATTATATATTATGCGTTATGTGAGTTAGGGCTTGTCATCCCTTCTTCATATAATGCATGTATGCAGGGAAGCTAACTTAGCGTCTTCCTCTTCATGAATGTATATCGCATATATATCCTTATTCTTGATTTATTTTATTTTACCCCTCTATTGATGATTGACAAAAAGGGGGAGAAAGATTTTGAGTTTATATATGCATATTTGAGTGTTTGCATATATTGAGTGCATCTTATGTTTTTACAAAATGGGAAGAATGATTTTGAAAGTTTAAACAAAAAGGGGGAGAAGGTTTTTCGGAAAAGGATTTTGGATTTATGTATGTTTCTCTCACTTTGTTGATGCAAAATTTGTTTAGTTTTATGCACTTCATTGTCATATCTTTTTGTTTATTGTTATGCATGAGTTAAGGGCGAGCTTCTATGAAACTTGACTTTAATCCATGCATATATAACTCCATGAGTTTTGTCATCATCAAAAAGGGGAGATTGTTAGCCCAAAGGCCCATCACTCTAGTTTTGATGATGATTAACTTATGTAGTTATAGTACTAATGATCTTGTGTTTAATTAGTCTCAGATATGTGATCAAGATCTTAATACGTGTTTAGCTTCAACAAAGAATTTCAAGTCAAGTTTTGGAGCGAGCACGTGTTGATTCAAGAGCTTGTGCATCAAGGCCACATCAAGTACTCAAGAGGAGTCTAACTCATTGGATCTTATTTTGGACCAAGTCAAGAAAGAAGAAGAAGACTTCAAAGTGAAGACCTTCAAGAGAAGACTTGTGTCTAGGTTTGTTTTGTTAAAATGTTATTTTAGATAAAATGTAAATGATAGATTAGTTGGTGGATTACTCAAGTATTATGTACACTCACACAAAATTTATATGTGTTTTCATAAAAGAGTTTTCATTTTAGAAAAATATCGTTTTGATTTTTGGAGTTTCATATATACATGTGTTTTAACCAAAACTATTTTAGATCTTAATGTCAAAAACATGGATATTTCATCATATATGTGTAGTTGATCATATCCATACACTCTATACTTTAAAAGTGTTTAAAATATCTTATTTTTGTATTTGGAGAAGTTTTGAAAAACTCAATTTGAAAAAATACAGATTTTGTTTTAAGCCAAAATTTCTAAGTCACAAAAATGGTTCAAAATGTTTGTAACATGTTTTGATTTTACTCAAATATGTTTGTATATCAAATTATATTACTGGACTTATTTTGTAGATTTTTAGAGAATTTATGGGATTTTATTAAAGATAAAAACTCAAGTTTTTAAATCCCAAAATTGTTTTTTGCCTTCTGCCGGTCGACCGCACGGTCGACGAGCTAGAGGTCGGTCAACTGGGCAGTCGAACGACGTGCACAAAACATGCACGGCCAGGGCTGGTCGACCGCACGGTCGACCGCCAAAGAGTTTCTGCTCTCTGGAAATGGCCCAGTCGACCGCTAGGCCATTGCCCTTGAGGCAGTCGACCGGCCGGTCGACTGACCTTCCCAACGGTCGAAAAATCGACCGTTGGCGGTCGACCGGGCAATCGACCGACAACACCGTCAGCTGCTGATTTGGACCCTAACGGCTAGTTTTTAGATGCCTATATATTGGGGTTCCCATGGACTGTTTTATACAAGATTTTAAGTGGTTTTTTGAGATAATTTTTCCTACACTTCTAAGTGTTTATCTCCACTTGTTTTAAAGCCAAATACTTCCATTCAAAAGGAGAGTTTATCAAGAGGTTTTAAAAAGTGATTCTTTGAGTTTTTCACCACCACATCAATCCTTATTTTTCTCACACATACTTGAGCTTTCCATTGCTATATCATTCTTATAGGAGAGTTTTTGTGAGATTGTTTTTAGGTAATCAAGTGTTTAAGATCACCAAGAGTTCTTCATTGTATTTGAGGAGGCGGACTTACGGGTTCGCATTGTTTTGGGTTCCAGTGAGAACTCGGTGTAGAGGTGCGGCCTCGACAAGTTTGCGTGCTTGCGTGTGTTTGTTCTTGCGGGAACAAGAGAGAGACTAGAGAGTCCAAAGGAGTTCTAGTGTGAACTCGCTTGTAGGTGTTGCGACACCGAGTGATCCAGTGGGATAGGTTTTATAGTGAAAATCCTTCATAGTGTTGAAGGCGGAGACGTAGAGCAAGGATGCTCGAACCTAAAAATAAATCTCCCGTGTTTGCGATTGCTCTCTCTATCTCTCACTTGTATTTATATCTTGCATGCTTACATTACCTTTATCTTTACTTGCTTGATATATTTGTGCTTATATTGTTGTATGCTTGGGGATTGTTTGCTCACACTTGTATTCAACCAAGAGAGCCATAGTGACACCTTAACTCTTATCTAGAGGAATCTTGAGGAGTTAGTCCACAGCCCTTCACGGGGAATTCGGCTACACTCTTGTGTTATACGTGGTGTGTTGTGCATTAGAATTTTTAGTTTGCATAAATAGTTTTAATTTTGCATTAATTCATCATTAGATTAGCTAGTCACTTATTCACCCCCCTCTAGGTGATTTCAATTCTAACATTTCTAACATCTGACCCACTTACTTGCTAACTTACAATGCTAACTTTATTTCATGCTCACCTCTAATCGATTTTGATGATCTAGTAGTTGCTTGCAACTTGTTGTGTGGTATGGATGTGTTGTTTGAATGTAGAAGAATAATTTTATATGCCATACTTTGTATCGTCTCTTGAAGGCAAGGACTAGTGATTGCCAAGGATCCATGTGAGGCAACTATCACTAAGAGGTATCTTATTTTAAAAATCAATTTCAAAACCCTTTTATCATTTTTTCATTACTGTTTTTACCAACTTATTAGTTCATCTTCTTATTGTTTTCACCACTTCTCTTTTATTTTCACATCGTCGTTTCATCGCCTTCTTCACTTATCACTTCTGGATTTTTTTCTTTTATTTTTCTTTTCTCATTCTTTAACAAAGAATAACTTGTTAACAATCGATGTGAATAAAAACTGTTAATGGTTATATTGCCTCCCGTCCCTGTAGATTCGACCCATTGAGCCAATACTATAACGGAAGTATCGAGGGAACATTAGCACACATATATAATTACACTAATTTCATAAAACACACTTTTCCAAGTACTTGTTCCGCTCCGATCAAATTTTGGCACAGTTGCCGGGGATGAACCCTGTCACCCGCGTGACAGGCGGGAATACTCATCTCTATACTACAACGACCTTCAATGGGGATTCAACTCCCCCGAGTTAAATTTTCAACCACCTTGTCCACAATTTTCACAATATTCATTTTCCAATTTTGCTTCCTATATTCCTTTTCTAGAACCACCAATTGAACAAAAATCCGAATTAGAAAAAAGTATAGAAGTCGTACAAACCATGCTTGAGTCCTAACAAAAGAAGCTCAATTCACTAATTTCACAATATTTTCATGATTCATACTCAGTTTCATCAATTTAAAATAACCAACCATCTGCCTTGAAAACGAGTATGGAATGCTTTAGTGAGTCTGAGCTTCAATCTCAAAACATGTTGGCTCACATTCTTCACAAATTTTTCAAAACAAGATTCCTACACTCCCTTTCTAGAACATCCACTTAAAGAAAAATCATATCTAGAAAAGAGTATAGAAATCTTGCAGGAGTCCCTGCTACAATTTTAAAAATTTTCTACTCAGTCTATCGATAAGTTGGAAACACAATTGAGTCAATTGGTCAACATTTATAGGAATGAGAAAACTCTCTCTTATCACTTTTGACCAATTCAGATATATCTAACTCTATCGATTTGACCCAGGACTCTTGTTGTTTTAGAAGCCAAGATTCCTACACTACCTTTCTAGAACAACCACTTGAAGAAAAACATATCTATAAAAGAGTATAGAAATCTTATAGGAGTCTGCACTATAATTTCAAAAATCTTCTACCCAGTCTATCAATAGCTGGAAACACAATTGAGTCAATTGGTCAACATTTATAGGAGCGATAAAACTCTCTCTTATCAACCTTTGACCAATTCAGATGTCTCAACTCTATTGATTTGATCTAGGACTCATGTTATTTTGGAAACCAAGATTCAATTTCAGCACGCCCATTTGAGGTTGACCAACATCAAATTCTTAAGAACCACATTAACATGTTGGCAAGTTATTTCTTTCCTGAAATTGAACTTGAGCATGAATATGATCCTGAATCTCTACATGGTAATTCAATTCCACTTCCTGATTCAATAATGACTCAGGTGTCTTTACTAATTTCAATCCTTTTTCTGAGTCAGTATTGGATCATGTACTAGTCCATTGTGAAATTGAATCACCAAATTTTATTATCAACAAATTAAACTTGACCAATTTCATACTTTTGAAAGTCTCATTGACAAATTGACCAGTTCTCATTTTTATGAAATTAAACTCAGATAAGAATGTCACTTCAATCCTAAAATTTGTGATCCAGTTCAAATTCCTGAATCAATAATGACTCCTATTTTGCTACCCGATTTAAGCAATATTTTAGAGTAAGTTTTGATTCCCATACATGTCATTCTTGAACTTGAATCACCAATCTTAGAAAGTCACATTCTGTTGTGGGAAAATGAATGTGGACTTGAGTTTCAACTTCTTGATTTAGACCCACTTTCTGAACCAATTTTGATTCCAGAACCTTTACTTGATTTCAGTCACTTCCCTTAGTCAGTATTAGTTCCTATACTGTCTGAGTCTAAATCAATCATTCCATCTTTTCACACTCCATTTTGGAACAACGGTGTTGATAAAATTGACTCTGAAATTAGCTTGAAAATTTGAAAATTAGATGGAAGTAAAATTCTTAATAACAATCATTCATATATACATCATTTTAGTGGGCTATATTATAGAGGTTTCTAGTGTGTCCCTTCAGACTCCATGCAAATTAGATTGGGCCGCATTTCGTGGATCAATCAGACCACCACCGGAACTACCACCCTGAGGTGATTTTTCCTTCCCTCTCTATTTATTTCATGCATACATACATTCACGATGCATTGAGGACAATGCATGAGATAAGTGTGGACGAGAGCTTACTAACATAGAGTTTTTAGATTTTGTTTCCTTTTCACTTCTTTTAGGATATTCTTAGAAATTTTCCCTTTTGTATAGGATTTTTCTTTTCTTTAAAAACTTTTTGAAATAAGAGACAAATTTTTGATCTATTTTAAAGAAAATTAAGATGATCTTAGAAATTAAGGAAGCCTTAATTATGACATCTTAAATCTAGTCGAAATAATGGATCTTTTTTAAGATTATAGGCTAAGTAAAATAAATTGGACATATAATTTTATCTTGATTTTTTTTTGCCTTAGATAGTATGCACTTCACACTTACATATTTTTGGGATAAAAACAAATACCTAAATGCCATAAAGTAAATAAAAAGATATATATATATATATATATATATATATATATATATATATATATATATATATATATATATATATATGGTAATATGAAAATTAAAAAAATTACTTATTAAGCTGGATAACTATGCCTCAAGAAGCATGATTATTCACGCTTAACGGTGGTCATAAGAAACAAATAATCATCCTTAGTTTTGTGGCCTTATTTACTCGAGTTCTTAAACCAGAGGGATGTTTTCTCATCTGGTGCCCTAAGACCATCTGGTATGAGAGTTATCGGTTAAAATCTCACTACCCGGATAAACTAGAAAGCATAAGAAAACTAAGGGAAGAAAAAAATATAAATAAATGCTTGATGGTTAGAGTTGAAATCCCAAAAATCTACACTATCACAAAGTGCATAATATCTAGGTTTTATGAAGGATAAAATTTTCAATCCAATTTTGAATTCTTACCTTAATTGATGACAAGATCTTGCATATGGACAAACATAAAAGAAGAACAATTTTTGGAGGACTTATGATCTTAGATCGCTTAAATTTTTTACAAAAATATTTTGAAAACTTCTCTCTTTCAAAATACATTTTCAAATTACTGATATTTATTTTTTTCCTTTATGGATTTTATGGGTGCAATCCACTGAAAACCCTCAGGAGACAACACTCCTCCTCTAGGGGTACCTAGAGGTTTAACGGCTTGTTGCGCGCGCTCAGTGCAATCACGTTACCTGCGAAAGTGGTATAATAACATTTGTAGTATAGTTTTTCTTTTTCTTATTTTACTCAGGACGAGCAAAAAGATAAGTGTGGGGTGTGATTAGTCTACAATTCTACATTATAATATCACATTTCCCTACCGATTTATGAATAAAATATCATTTCTAATTGTGTTTTAGTCTACTTTGTAGATAAATCAAGAGTCTAGGGGCAAAAGAGTAATAATAGCTTAATTAAACTCATTTTCGGGTAATTAAATCTGGATTTCTTGGAGGCCAAGCTAGAGAGTTTCTAGAAGATACATTGAATCTAGACATTGGCGGGTGTCTGACGAAAATCTGGAACCAAATAACCAATAAATGCCGCATTGTCGCGACAATATGGTGAGCCTACGCGTCGATTTTAGACGCGTGGCCTCATCTCGCCTTCCAGAGTCTTTGTTTGCCTATAAATATTGTAGCGTTTTCCTGAAACGCAAGCAGATGGAGAAATAGGCCAGATTTTTTCTCTTTTAGTGTAGGTTTTCTTCTTTTCCTTTTCCTTTTCGTTTGTATTTTTATTTCGTTTTTAAATCATGTATTAGGGCTGAGAGATTCATTTAGGATCTAAATATTATGTCAACACAACACTAAAACAAAGATAAGCGTTAAATAAAATAACTTGCAAGAAAGGAAATAAATCTCAGAAAATATGCAAATGCAAACATAAGAGATTTTATCCTGATTTGGTCCTCTTGACTTACATTCATTCCCCAAGCAACCCGCTTGAGATTTTTCTTATCTTGATTTTGTACACTCAAAATCAACTCCTTGTACACCACTTGACAAACAACCTTTGTCAAATTCATACAACTCTTCTCTACATCAAGAAGACATTTTCCTTCTACATCTCTTCTCAACACCAAGAAGATAATCTTGTACAATTCTTCTCTTTGAGTGATTACAAAATAATGTATAAGCCTTGAGACTTGTATGTAATCGTGAATCAGAACTCTTATAGGTGGATTCTTAGAATTCTTCACTAGAGGATTGAAATTTGTATGAATAACAGAAAGTGAAACTAGTTTTCTGGAAAACAGAATTTTTCAAAAGAGTTTGGACAGAAAACTAATCATATAAATTGGTGTTTTTAACCTAGGATAACATCCCTATTTATAGCTGAAATCTATGGTCAGTTAGGGTAGTTATCAAGACAAATTTGAATATTAAAACGTTGGATAAACACCAAAAAATAATAACTGTTTAACAGTCAGAAACTGTTATAAGTCGACTAGGGGATGGAGGGTAGTCGATTAGAATGTGACATTTTGCCTGGGTTAGTCGACTAGTCAAAGAAGCAAGTCGACTACATCAAGACTGATACAGATATGCAAGTCTCTAAAACTACTATTAGTCGACTAGCAGAAATGGTTAGTCGACTACAACATGAATTAGTCGACTAGTAATGTTGATAAGTCGACTAATGCTGCTAACAGTCATCAAACAGAGTATCTTTTCTGGACAGAACTTAGTCGACTATAGACTTATGATAAGTCGACTAGCAACTTTATTAGTCGACTATAGAAAGGGTCAACTCGACAAATGAGACTATTTGTGTGTGTGATCAAGGCTTTTAACAAATATCTAAAAATATATAAAATAGTGCAAATTACATTTGTTATTATCAAAATAAGTTCCAACATTCTCCCCCTTTTTGATGATGACAATGTGTGTATGCACAAGCTCCCTCTTAGAGAAACTCCCCTTGCAGAAAATATGTTATAACAATATATATAACAAGTGTTCTCCCCCTGCATCATAGCATACATATGATATTTTTCAAGTGTTAGAAATAACTTATATCATCAAGTATTCTCTTTTCTTTGTATAGTACCTATAAGATAAAACATTGTTAATGGCACCAATCATAACATGATCAAAATATTAACCTTTAGGAATCCAAACCCAATTTGAATTTGGTTTTCATCTGTTAGTATAAACATAATTACATGAATACATATATGATGTATATATGATGCAATATAAGCATTTTTATCCATATTATTTAGTTTTTTAGGAATCCAAATATATTTATACTTTGATTTCATGACCTTCTGAATAAAAGAATTATATGTAGTTCTTTCAACATTATTTTTTGAACAATCAAGACCAATATGCTTATCTTTTGAAAATCCAAGTCAAAATAATTATATAAAACCTTTTGATATGACAATATATCATTTAACTTCTTTTCTTTTATTAAACTTTGTCACTTTATTCAAAAGTTCTTCATATTTATCTTTGAAACTTGTCCTGTCTTTATTTAAAACAGAAATTCTTTCATTTAAAGACATAGTTTCTCTTTGAAGCAAAATATTTTCTTTTAAGAAATTCTCATTATCCTTTTTCAATGATGATATAACCATTTCAAAGTCATCCTTTTGAGAATTTACAGAAGAAATTTGAGAAACATAAACAAAATTTTCTTTTGATAAAACTTTATTTTTCATTTTTTCATTCTTAGGTTCATTATATAGTTCATGAAATGTATTTAATAGTTCAGTATATTGTACCTCATCTTCTTCTTGGGCCATAAAGCAAACATTTGCATGTTCAGTGGCTTATTCTTCATCTGAGGAAGATGAATCACTATTCTCCCATGATACTTAATAGTCTTTCTTCTTTTTGAACTTTTTGCTCTTGAATTTTCTTTTATTTTTGAGCAATGGGTAATCCTTCTTCATATGACCTGTTTTATTACAATTAAAACATGTAAGATTAAACTTACCTTACTTTAAGAACTTTCTGAATTTTTTTGAGAGCATTGCCATCTCCTCTTCATCATCATCTGAATTTTTCATATCTGAGGATGTATGGAAGGCAAGTACTTTCTTTTCTGATTGAAGTTAAATTTCATCATTCTTTCAATCTTCAAGTTGCACTTCATATGCCATTAAATTACCAATAAGGTTTTCTAATGACATTATTGAGAGATCATTTGCTTCTTCTATTGAAGTAGTCTTCTTCTCCCAATCTGATGTGAGCGCACGAAGAACCTTTCTAACTTTTTTCACTTAAGTGTATTCCTTTCCAAGGGCTACTAAGGAATTTGTAATGTTCGTGAATCTTGAAATCATTTATGAAATTGTTTCGTTCTCCTACATTTTAAATAGTTCAAACCTGTGAACAAGAACAGAAATTTAGACTCTATAACCTTATTTGTACCTTCATGGGTTACCTGTAATATCTGCCATATTTGATTTGTAGATCTGGCCATTGACATGCGATTGAATTCTTCTTTGTTTAAGATACAGAAAAGCGCGTTCATTGCTTTGGCATTAAGGTTTACAGATTTCTTTTGTTCTTCATTCCATGCACTGTAATTTGTAGTCGGCTTGGTGTACGATGCTTCTACTATGTTTCAGAGTTCACAGTTGAGTGATTGCAAGTAGATCTTCATTCTATATTTTCAATAGTTGTAGTTGGATCTATCAAATAGTGGTGGGCGTTGTGTAGAATGTCCTTCTCTGAATTGTGATGAAGGAAACTCTGTTGCCATCTTTGTAGGGTGTTGATCGGGTATGCAAGGTTCTGATACCAATTGTAAGATCTAAATATTATGTCAACACAATGCTAAAACAAAGATAATTAACATTAAATAAAATAACTTGTAAGAAAGAAAATAAATCTCAGAAAATATGCAAATGCAAACACAAGAGATTTTATCCTGGTTCGGTCCTCTTGAGCAACATCTAGTCCTCAAGCAACCCGCTTGAGATTTTTCTTATCCTGACTTTGTACACCCAAATCAACTCCTTGTACACCACTTGACAAACAACCTTTACCAAATCCGTACAACTCTTCTCTACACCAAGAAGACAATTTTCTTGTACACCTCTTCTCAACACCAAGAAGATAACATTGTACAATTCTTCTCTTTGAGTGATTACAAAATAACCTACAAGCCTTGAGACTTATATGTGAACGTGAACAAGAACTCTTATAGGTGAACTCTCAGAATTCTTCACTAGAGGATTGGAATTTGTGTGAAGAATAGAAAGTTAAATTAGTTTTCTGAAAAATAGAATTTTTCAACAGAGTTTGGACAGAAAACTAATCATATGAATTGGTGTTTTTAGCCTAGGACAACATCCCTATTTATAACTGAAATCTATGGTCAGTTAGGATAGTTATCAAGACAAATTTGAATATTAAAACGTTGGATAAATACCAGAAAATAATAACTGTTTAACAGTCAGAAAGTGTTATAAGTCGACTAAGGGATGGAGGGTAGTCGACTAGGATGTGACATTTTGCCTGGGTTAGTCGACTAGTCAAAGAAGTAAGTCGACTATATCAAGACTGATATAGATATGCAAGTCTCTGGAAACTACTATTAGTCGACCAACAGAAATGGTTAGTTGACTACAACATGGATTGGTCGACTAGTAATGTTGATAAGTCGACTGATGCTGCTAATAGTCATCAAATAGAGAGTGGATATTTTTTTTAGACAGGACTTAGTCGACTATAGACTTATGATAAGTCTACTAGAAACTTTATTAGTCGACTATAGAAAGGGTCAAGTCGACAAATGAGACTATTTGTGTGTGTGATCAAGGATTTTAACAAATATCTAAAAATACACAAAATAGTACAACTTATATTTATTATCATCAAAATAAGTTCCAACAATTCAGAGAGAGAAAGAGAGATTGATGTAATAGATGGTGACAATTTATGTAAAGGTGTCTCCTTTTTTCTCCATTGTAATCTTCTCCATCTTCTACATGATGCTTAGCTAATTTTTTTACTCATGGCAATTTAACTACTAACCACTAACCATCTAATCACTTACTTGATAATCCACATGAATCAATAGCCTCTACAGGGCCTTGCTCTTGCAAGAGCCATTGATGGCTCATGATGATGGATTCTAACATTCTTACATTTCTAACATCTGACCCACTAACTTGCTAATTTGCAATGCTAATTTTATTTCATGCTCACCTCAACCGGTTTTGATGATCCAATAATAGCTTGTAACTTGTTGTGTGGTATGGATGTGTTATTTGAATGTAGAAGAACAATCTTATGTGCCATATTTTGCATCGTCTCTTGAAGCCAAGGACTAGTGATGGCTAAGGATCCATGTGAGGCAACTATCACTAAGAGGTTATCATGGTTAGTAGCCATGAGTTTTCTTTTATCTTATTTTAAAAATCAATTTCAAAACCCTTTTATCATTTTTCGGTTGTTGTTTTCACCAACTTCTTAGTTCATCTTTGTTTCATCTTCTTATTGTTTTCAAAATCACTTCTCTTTTATTTTTACATTGTCATTTCATCGCCTTCTTCACTTATCACTTCTGGATTTTTTCTTTTCTCATTCTTTAACAAAGAAGAACTTGTTAACAACGTGAATAAAAACTGTTAATACTTTTATCGCCTCCCGTCCATGTGAATTCGACCCGTTGAGCCAATGATATAACGGAAGTATCGAGGGAACATTAGCACACATATATAATTACACTGATTTCATAAAACACACTTTTCAAGTTCTTGTTCCGCTCCGATCACACCCCTGTCCTTCATAATCTATCTCCCTACCAGAAATTATTTCATAAGGCACCTGACTACCTTTCCTTACGTATTTTTGGTTGTGCTTGCCATCCTCATTTGCGTCCATACCAAACTCATAAGTTTGATTTTCAGTCCAGTCAATGTGTCTTCTTTGGTTACTTGGCTTCGCATAAAGCTTGCCAATGTTTGCATATCCCCTCTGGTCGTATTTACATCTCTCAGGATGTTGTGTTCGACGAATCATCCTTTCCTTTCCAGTCTCCTATGTCCTCTCTCTCTCTCTCCACATACTCCCACACCCTCACCACTGATCCCCATCTCCACTTCTCTGTTACCTTTTATTGTTCTAATCCCTTTTTCTCTTGCGGGCTCCATTATTGACTCTTCTCCTCCACCACCACCTCCCTCACATACTCCTTCTCCATCACCTCCACCAGTGCCCGCCGATGAGTCCTTCTCATCGTCCTCATCCTCAGGCTCTCCCAGTTCCCCTCCTAACAGAACCCACCATATAGTCACCAGAACACAAGATAACACCAGAAAATCAAAGGTCTGGCTAGCCACTTGGTATCCCATACCTACCTGTCTCATGGCCGACTTGGCCAACGCTCATGTCGAACCCACATGTTTCACGCAAGCTTCTAAAGATCTCAAGTGGCGCCAGGCAATGGACACTGAGATGAATACCTTACTTAAGAACAAAACCTGGTCTCTTATGCCATACCACCCTACAATGAATCTGGTTGACTGCAAATGAGTTTTCAAGTTAAAATATAAACCTAATGATTCTATTGACAGGTATAAGGCCTGCCTGATGGCCAAGGGTTTTCATCAACAACCAGGATTAGACTATGGTGAGACATTTAGTCCGGTCATCAAATCGACCACTGTCTGTAACGTGTGCAGTCTGGCCGTCTAAGGGCTGTTCTATTCAACAGCTAAATGTGAGTATTGCATTTTTGTAGGATTTTCTTACTGGGATGGTCTACATGGAACAACCTTTAGGGTTCATCCATCTCGCTCGTCCCAATCATGTATGCAAGCTTTACCGCAGTATCTATGGCTCAAACAGGCTCCCGGGCATGGTTTTCTCGCCTCAGCAGTTATCTAGTCACAATGAATTTTGTGTGCTCCAAGTCCGACACGTCTTTCTTCCTCCGATGGGTCGGGACAGATCTTCTTCTGATTCTTATATGGACGTCATCATCATCACAAGTAATGACTCACGGGCTGTCACTCGTCTTATTCATGAACTAGGCCGGGAGTGCTCATTAAAAGACCTCGGTCCACTGCACTATTTCTTGGGTGTGGAGTGTCACCTGATCGGGGAAAAACCGCACACAAAAAGTGTATGTTTTGAAATCGATATTTAAAGGTGTGCTTTGGCTTCCTCGATACTTCCGTTATAGCATAGAGGCTAAAACGAGTCGAATCCACAAGGACGGGAGGCAATAGAAGCTTACACGGTATGTTCACGTGTATGTTAACGGTTCTTCAAAGTTTTAAAGAATGAAAAAGAAAGAAAATAAAGAATGAAAAAGAGAGGTACGGTGAAACACGAAGAAGTGGAAACATAGAAAAGAAGGTCATTTGTGGTTTTTGATATTTCTAAAATAAAGTGAAAAAGAAAGAAAACTCACGGTTACTAACTACTAATGACTCCACCAACATGCTAACCTCTTAGTGATAGTTGCCTCACATATATCATTGGCCATCACTAGTCCTTGGTTCAAGAGCGATTCAAAGCATGACCCGTATGTAACTCATCACAACCCAACTCAACAAACAAGTGCAAGCTATACTTAAACCATCAAAACTAAAAGTAAGCATGGAGTAAAGTAATGTTAGCTTGTTAGTGGTTAGGAAGTTATAGTGTTAGATCCATCATCATGAGCCATCAATGGCTCTTGCAAGAGCAAGGCCAAGTAGAGACTATTAGATTCATGTGGATTATCAAATAAGAAGTTAGACTAGTTGGTGATTAGTAGTTAGTTGCCATGAGAGAAAAATTAGCTACACATGTAAAAGAGATCAGAGAGAAGAAAACAAAGATAAGGTAAGGGAGCACCTTTCATCGATTGTCACCTTCTATTATAAGTACTCTTGCTTCCCAACATGTACCACTCTCTCTTCCTATTATAAGATCCACAAGAAATAGAAAATACAAGGGAGGAAGAAGAAGAACACTAACCTAAATTATCCTAAACTACAAAATGGAGATGAAAACTACCCTAAAACATTGCATATCTCTGCTCTGGAACCCCAGGGGGTATTTATAGGCACTAGGAAAACGGGGGCCAGGGGGACAACCCCTGGCCCGAAGCCAAGCGCGCGCCGCGGTCGTACGGCCGCGTTTCCGTGGCCCTACTAGGGCCGCGCGCGGCGCTTCGAGCCGCGCGCAGTCCTTTTTGTCTCCTGTCAGTTTTTGTGCCCGATTTCTGGTTTGCAGCCCCTGGTTTTGACAGAATCAGCCTCCTAGGTCAATGGCTATCTTAATAGGCCTTTAATCACCAATTAAATGGTGATTTAGGGTCTTCTTCATTGCACACCATGGACCTAGAATCAAGCAAGCAAAGCTTTATTAGCAGAATTTAATATGAAATAAATGTGAAGATGTGATAAACATTATGCAAAATTAGAGACTAATCACACCCCCACACTTATTTTTTGCTCGTCCCGAGCAAAATAAAAAAACTAAGAAAATTATTACACCACTTTCGCAGGTGACGCGATTGCACTGAGCATGTGCAACAAGCCGTTAAACCTCTAGGTTTCCCCTAGAGGAAGAGTTTTGTCTCCTGAGAGTTTTCAGCAGATTACATCCACAAAATCCATAAAGAAAGAAATCAAATGTTAGTATTTTGAAAACACATTTTTGAAATAGAGAAAAGTGTTGAAGTATTTTTGTGAAAATATAAGTGATCCAAGATCATAGGTTAACCAGAAATTAATCTTCCTTAAACTAAGTCGAAATGCAAAATCTTGTTATAAATTAAATGTAAGAATTTAAAATTGAATTGACTCTTTGATCTTTCATAAAACTCTTAGAAAAATATGCACTTTGTGAACAGTGAAGGTTTTTGGGATATCGACTCTAACTTTTATGCCATTTATATATATTATTATATATATATTATATATATATTTTTCTTCCCTTAGTTTTCTTAGGCTTTCTTATTTACCCGGGTAGTGAGCCTTTAGCCGGTGACTTCCAAACCAGATGGTCTTAGGGAACCAGATGAGAAAATATCTCTCAGACTTAAGGACTCGAGTAAACAAAGTCACAAAACTAAAGGGGATTATTTTGTTTTTATTCACTATTTTAGGTATCAATAATCATACTTCCTGAGGCATAATTACCCAATTCAATAAGTGGTTTTTATTTCTCATAATTATTATTTTTAATATATATTTTTATGACATTTTTAGCCTTTGTTTCAATCCCAAAAATTGTGTAAGTGTGGAGTGCATAAATCTAAGACATAAAAAATCAAGATCAAATTATCTTTTCAATCTTACTTTCTTATCTTAAAATTTAAACAAGATCTATTATTTTAACTCGGTTTAAAATTTCATAATTTTATGTCTTCCAATTCCTAAGATAATCTTAATTTTCTTAAAAATAAATCAAAACTATTTATCTTGTTTCAAAAAGTTTTATAAAAAGAAAAGAAAAGAGTTTTTTTATATAAAAGATTTTTTTTGTTTTAATTAAAAAGGTGTAAAAGAAAGAAAATATAAAACTAACTATGTTAGTAAACCCTCCCCCACACTTATCTCATGCATTGTCCGCAATGCATCGTGAATATGTATATACATGAAACAAATGGGAAGGAAAGGAAAATTGCCTCATGGTGGTGGCTCCGGTAGTGGTTTGATTGGGCCAAGCGTTGCTACCCAATCAAGATAATGTGGATCTTGAAGGAACCCACCAGTGTCCTTTCTAATATGACCCAGTAAAATGTTGGAGAACTGTATAATCTTATTGAAAAAATTACCCCCATCCAATTGCCAATTTTCAAAAGAAATTACTGAGTCATGTTCTTCAACTTTCTTGTCCAACAAAGAAGTGTGATGCTGGGAGATGATGGATTTGGACTCAACGGGAAGAAAAACCTACACCGACTCCGGTATTTGACTCAGATCAAGTCGAGATTCAAAATGGGAGTCAAAATTAGTTCAAAAATGGGGCCCAACCAAAGAATCGATGTTCACATACTTTTCCCATCAATGAAGTGTGATCATGAGATATGAGTGATTCAATTTCACGGTGTACTAGTACAGGATTCAATGTTGACTTCAGAAAAAAAATCTGGTAAAGATACCGGGGTTATTATTGAATCATAAAGTGAAATGAAATTACTCACATGAGGTTCAAGATCACATTCAGGTTCAAGTTCAATTTCAGGAAAAGGATAACTTGCTAAAATATCAAGGTGATTCTCAAAATTTTGGCAAGTTCAAAAGGATGTAAGGAAATTGAATCTTGATTTTCGTCCACAGAAGGAATGTGAATGGGTGAAATGATTGATTCAAGTTCAAGAAGTATGGGAATCAAATTGGCTCAAGAGCGTTACATAGTTCAGGTAACACTACAGGAGTCGATATTGATTCAAGGATTGTACTTGAATTACTAAACTGAAACTGCGGTTCACATTCATCTGTAAGTTCAATTTCAGAAAATGAATAACTTGCCAAACTATCAGTAATTGGATGTTGGTCAAGTTCAGGTTGGTATGATGAAATTGAAGCTGGATTTCCAAAATGGCAAGATTCTTGAACATTTGATGGACATGAAAAGTCAATTGTATTTTGCATTATGCACTCGGTCTCTTGCATGAATTCCATAATTTTTTCCCATAATGATTTTCCTTTGAGTTATTCTGGGAAAGAACTACATGAATTTTGAAAATTTTGTGGACATCATGAGGCCATCAGGTTTTCAAATTATTTTTGGGCCTCTATCACTTCTTCCAAACTCCTTTCCAATGTTGATTTTTCTTCAATTGGTGGTTCAGGAAAAGGAGTATATGAATCAAAATTGGAGAATGAATATTGTGAAAATTGTGGACTCTTGGTTGAGAATTTGACTCGGGGGAGGTGAATAGCCATGAACTATGTAAAGAGTTGAAATTATTTTGAAAATTATGGTCATAAGATTGGGGGTACGGGTCATATTGATTCAGATAATCCCAACTCGGCATAAATGGTTGGTTCATGTTGTACATAGCCGGGTCAGAGTTATCCGAGTCAAATGAGGTCGGGGTGAAATATGGATTCATATTATAATTGAAAGAATTGTTGTTATTAAAATCTATATCACAATTTACAAAAAAGAAAAACAAACAAACAAACAAACAACAAAGAAAAAGAAAAAGAAAAAGAAAAAGAAAAAGAAAACAAGCCTATGCTAGGGTTAGCTTAGACCTAGACGACTCCTAACTGGTTAAACTGTCCACGGGGGGTCTACTGTCGGAAGCTGACCACGAGTTAATCGGCCAGGTAGGGGCAAATCAGTGGGAGGTATCCGTGCCGGAGCAACGGGCCTAATTACGCCAAACCACTGTTCTTCGAGGTTTCGCCTCTCAATCCCCAACCTTAGACACCGATTTAGCAAGAGTTAAATTCTAACAACTTCCCTCTTAGGTCAATCTCCTAAATGAGTCCGAGATGTCCCTAGGGGCCAACGTCTAGCAATTTTTATTAGGCTTGGATTGTGTGAATGGGGAGGTGATTTTTGGGCTGAGGGAGGGTAATGACTTCCCCACCTTATGTTATTTTGGGTTTTGCTCTTAAATTAAATTTGTGCAAGTGTGCAATATAGATAAGCATGAACACAAAAAAGCGAGTAAATCACTGAAGTGTTTGTCCTAACTATATGCAATGCAATATGTACACCTCCGTCAAGATCACAACAACATAAGAACAAATACAGTATATTGGAATGAAAATTGACACGTGCCTAGATGCAAATGTCTAAACCATTTAAAACATCCAATTACTGTATTTTAGTTCTTAAGATTATTTACAGTGTACAGGTAATATAAATAAAAATTAGCAGCAGAGTATAAGAATAAACAAGAATTTACCCAACCACACAAGAGCAAGTGTGGACTTCTACAATACTAAAACTTTAACTTGCACACAAAAAACAAAGAAGAAAGGTTAACAAAAATGTGAAATCAACCGTTCCCATCCCCGGCAACGGCGCCAAAATTTTATCAGGGGAAAATCGCACAAAAAAAGTGTATGTTTTGAAATCGATATTTAAAGTGTGTGCTTTGGCTTCCTCGATACTTTCGTTATAGTATAGAGGCTAAAACGAGTCGAATCCACAAGGACGAGAGGCGATAGAAGCTTACACGGTATGTTCACGTGTATGTTAATGGTTCTTCAAAGTTTTAAGGAATGAAAAAGAAAGAAAAAAAAGAATGAAAAAGAGAGGTACGGTGAAACACGAAGAAGTGGGAACATAGAAAAGAATGTCTTTTGTGGTTTTTGATATTTCTAAAACAAAGTGAAAAAAAAGAAAACTCACGGCTACTAACTACTAATGACTCCACCAACATGCTAACCTCTTAATGATAGTTGCCTCACATGTATCATTGGCCATCACTAGTCCTTGGTTAAAGAGCGATTCAAAGCATGACCCATATGTAACTCATCACAACTGATTGAAAATGAGAAATTGAAAAGAAAAAGATTAAGAGTTAGAATTCTCAGTCTCAATGCTATCCGCTGCAGCAAGGGCCAAAGCGGGTCGATCCACAGGGAAGGATGCGATGCAAGCTTTTCGGACGATTTCTCTGTATCCTTGAAATAAGACAAAAGAGAGATTAGATTTGAAATATATGATGAGAGAGAGATGCGATTTTACTGATCTTCTACTACAACCCATAGTGCAAGTTAAGGACATTGAATATCATCTTGAAACACATGAAATCGATCCTAGGTTTATTAGAGAAGATGCAAGTAAAAGAAAAAGATCTTAGAATCTTACTAGTTCGCACTCCTAAAAATCCAACAAGTGTTCATCCTAACTTCTAAGTACAACGTAAGAAAAGCTTTACCTTAAAGTTACGCTGTCAAAGTACTTAAGCATGAAGTGTGAAGAATTATTTAAAGGTGTAACCTAGATTAGAAAACTAGTCATCAATTTAATCTTCAAGCAATCTGTCTTAAACCTAGGGTTTCTAAAAATTGTTATCAATCCATTCAATTCCTAACTGATCTAGGGTTGTTTAAGAATTCAGCAAACCACACTTAAGAATTAGTTCATCATCTTTTTTTTTATATTTTTCAATGTTTTTAATTTTTTTATTTTGTTTAATAAGAAGAATTGCTAAATAAAGAAAAACAAAACAAAGAGAAAGATCGCAGAGAAAAACGAAATTAAAAGACAATAATTGAGATGGCAAAGAGGTAACCTTTATTCGAAAATATCTTCCAAATACAATGCTCCTTCTTCTCCACAATATGCTCAAAACGAAATTACAATTGCAGAAATTTAAATAGAAAGCTAAAGAAAACCTAATCTCCTCGTCTCTGGATGGCCCTCTCTGTTGCTCTGCAGGGGTATTTATAGGCGCTGGAGGAAGTAGAGTCCCGGTAAAACTCAGCCAAGAAAATAGGTATCCAGCCTCATCCACTCTGCTTGGAAACGCGGCTTTGGCCGCGTTTCCGCGGCCAAAGTCTTATCCCTGGCCACGCACTTTCGCGCGTGGCCTCCTCTGGTCCGTCCATCTGGGCCTATCCATTTAGATCTGGCATCTTGACTCTTTAATTTGAAAGTTCGGGATAACTTGGGAAGCAAGTTACCCTAACTCCAAATCTCTTCCAAAACGAATTTCATCCTTGCGCTCTATTATCCTCACCCAGCAAGCATTTAGGGTTGAATAGAAGTCTATCCCTTCCCTCTTTTTAGTATTTGCAACATTTGCACTTTGTAATTGCAATTTTGACATTTGGTAATTGCACTTTTGCACTTGGGCTTGGACATGGGCTTGAACATGGGCTTTTGGCTTCATTTAGGCTTTTATTCTTTATTTAAATAAAGACTCAAGGCCTGCACACATTAAATAACAAAACATTAGTAATAGTGCATGATTATAGTAATAAATATGAAAATGTGATAGTAAATGTAATGACAATTATGCATTTTTTACTACCTATCACACCCCAACACTTATCTTTTTGCTCGTCCTCGAGTAAAAATCAAAAAGAAAAAGAAAAACTAATCTAGCTAACTCACTTTCGTAGGAATCACGTTTGCACTTAGCACGTGCAACAAGCCGTTAAACCTCTAGGTTACCCTAGAGGACGAGTGTTGTCTCGTGAGGGTTTTCAGCGGATTACACCCACAAAATCCATAAAAAGAAAAATATTTGAAATACGTTTGAAGAGACTAAGTAGTCTATAAGTTTTAGGATTATCATTTTTATTCATTCTTAAACTTAGTCTTTATAAAAATTAAATTGTTATCCATTTTAGGTAAGGATCAAAATTGAATTTTTGTATAGTCTTTTTCGTTACCAAAAGTCATATGCACCCTTGTGAATTTAGGAATTCCTTAACTTGGACTTTCATGCCTCTTTATTATTATTATGATTATATTTTTTCTTTTCTTTTTTTTTTAATATGTATAACTCATCTAATTTTCTTTCGTGTAAGTATCGAAGGCTTCTTGAGGCCCTCATACCTAACTAATTGACTATTAGATGTGTTAATACATATATAATATTTCTTAGTTTTCTTAGGCTTTCTAATCCACCCATGTAGCGAACTTAAAGTCGGTGACTCCCAAACTGGTTGGTTTTTAGGGCACCGGGTGAGAAAACACCTCTCGGACTTAAATTCGAGTGAATTAGGCCACAAAACTAAGGACGCTTATTTATAAACTCACCTTTAGGCGTGAATACTTATGCTTCTTGAGGCACATGTATCAAGTTTAATTAGTGAATTTTTTTTTTTATGAGGCACAAGGGTCTTTGTCTTAGAATCCTAGATATGCATTAGGTATGCACATTTCATTAAGATAAAAATCAAGACTAATTACTTATTCAATTTCTCCTCCTATACCTAAAAATTAAACAATTATTTATTTTGATCAAGTTTTTAGAAATCCTAATCATGATTTTCCTAATTCTTAAGACTAACTTAGATTTCTTTCAAAAGATAAGTCAAAATATTGTCCTTTTATAAATTTTTTTTTTTAATTTTTTTATGTTAGAACAAATAAAGAGAAAAAGAATTAAATTTTTTTTAATATATATATGTATTTTTTTTAATTTTTAATTTTTAATTAATTTTTTTTATTTTACATTTTACCCTTCCCCACACTTGTCTCATGCATTGTCCCCAATGTATGAATGAAATGCATGGATGCATGAATTGGCAGAGAGATAGAGTTACCGATACATTGGGTCAAAAAGACCCATGACTGCTTTTACTTCCGGAACTGATTCCAAAAAGATTTTAAGACGTTGACCATTTACCTTGAATGTACTGCCATTTTTTGGGTCGTAGATCTCTATGGCTCCGTGTGGAAACACAGTCTTAACAATGAAGGGCCCTGTCCATCTTGATTTTAACTTGCGGGAAAGAGATGAAGTCTAGAGTTATAGAGTAACACTTTTTGTCCTTGGACAAAAGTTTTTCTCGTGATGAACTTATCGTGAAAAACCTTAACCCTATCCTTCGCAATTTTCGCATTGTCATATGCTTCGTTCCTCAATTCTTCCAGTTCAGAAATTTGCAATTTTCGAAGCTCACCGGCCTTTTCTAGATCGAAATTCAGCTGCTTAATTGCCCATAAGGCCCGGTGCTCTAACTCAACAGGAAGGTGGCAAGCCTTTCCAAAGACTAGTCTGTAGGGAGACATTCCTAGAATCGTCTTAAAGGCAGTCCTATATGCCCATAGGGCATCCACCAATTTGGTGGACCAGTCCTTCCTATTCTGATTCACAGTTTTCTCCAAGATAAGCTTGACTTGCCTATTGGAAACTTCTACCTGTCCACTGGTTTGAGGATGGTAGGGCGTAGATAACTTGTGAGTTATGGCATATTTTCGCATAAGAGCTTCAAAAGTTCGATTGCAAAAATGTGTACCATTGTCACTAATTATGGCACGAGGGGTTCCAAAGTGCGAGATGATGTTTTCTTTCAAGAATTTGACAACAACTTTGTTGTCATTTGTCTTGCAAGGGACGGCTTCAACCCATTTTAATACGTAATTTACGGCCAACAAGATGTATTGGTGCCCAAACGAATTAGGGAAGGGTCCCATAAAATCAATGCCCCAGACATCGAAAAGTTCTACTTCTAGAATTGGATTTAGGGGCATCATATTTCGTTTGGAAATTCTTCCTATCATTTGACATCTTGTGCAAGTTTTGCACAACTCGAATGCGTCTTTGAACACAGTTGGCCAATAAAAGCCACTTTGTAGGATCTTCTCGGCAGTTTTGCGGGGACCAAAGTGTCCACCGCAAGCAAATTCATGACAAAAGGCTAGAACGCTTCTAGTCTCCTCATCGGGGACACATCTCCTAATAATTTGGTCGCTATAATATTTGAAAAGGTATGGATCTTCCCATATGTAATACCGGACTTGAGACAAGAATCGGTATCTATCCTGTTTTGACCAATTAGGTGGTGTTTGATTTGTGACTAAGTAATTTACTATGTCGGCAAACCATGGTTCCTTAGAGATGGCTAGAAGTTGTTCATCGGGAAAATTGTCATTGATGGGCAGTTCGTCGGAAGGTGCATTTGGCACACGAGAGAGATGGTCTGCAATAACATTTTCAACACCTTTTTTTATCTCGAATTTCGAGATCAAATTCTTGAAGGAGAAGGATCCAACGAATGAGTCGGGCCTTCGCATCTTTTTTTAGCATTAGGTATCGAAGTGCAGAATGGTCGGTAAAATCGTGGTCTTGGTCCCAAGTAGGTATGGGCGAAATTTCTCCAAAGCGAACACTACTGCCAAGAATTCCTTCTCGGTAGTAGTATAGTTCATTTGGGCGTCATTGAGTGTCCTACTCGAATAATAGATCACGTGCTGCTTGTTATCCTTACGCTGTCCTAAGACAGCGCCTATTGCAAAATCTGAGGCATCGCACATGATCTCAAAAGGTTTGGACCAGTCCGGAGGTGAGATGATAGGTGCAGAGATAAGTTCCACTTTCAACTTCTCCCACGCACTATTACACCTATCGTCAAAGATGAAGGGCACGTCTTTAGCTAGAAGGTTTGGAAGGGGTCTAGCAATGTTGCTAAAATCCTTAATGAACCTACGGTAAAACCCAGCGTGTCCTAAGAAAGACCGAATGTCCTTAACGCATCGTGGAATTGGAAGTTTGGCTATGATTTGTTACCCCTCGGGATACTGCATTCTACAGAGAATAAGGGAGCAGAGACTAGTTTAAGTTTCTTTCTTTATTTTAGGATTTAGGATCAATGTTAGATAGTTTATGAGAAGTTGAATCTCAATTTTATTTTTATAGTTCAGTCCAGAAATAAGTGAGAGAGAGAGAGAGGAAAAGAGTGTATAATTGACCGTTGAAGTGACAATCAAAGGAGATTCACCATTACTTAAACTCTGCTCAACTTTATTGATATGTCCATGTTTTCATTTCATTCATTTGTTTACTTTTCCATTGTTATGAATTGATAAATTGATTTTCTGGGCTCACTATTCTTCTTCCTCTATAAGTATTCTCTTAATTGATTTCTATGAAAAGGACCTAATGAATCATATGAATGCCTAAACTAAGTCTTGCATATTAGCAAGTGTTCTTGAAGGCACATGAGGATGTGCTTGGACTTATCTTAAACTTCAATCTTGAAAATAAGTCTTAAACTAGTTTTTATTTCACACTTGAAAAAATCTTGATGATTTAATATTCTATTTAAGAACTGTTTCCAAAAGATGTAATTTTTTTTCCAAAACTCATCTTATGTGTTTTACTTGATCCCTTCTAAAAAACCTAATCTTTGCCTATGATCTCATTGAGGTAATTTAAATTTTCAAGAGAATGACACATAGTTGAACAATAGAATAGTGAGCCCGGATTCTTCTTTATTAAAAACAAATAAACACCATCACTCTTAAAGCCTTTTAAAGATCACTCTCTCCAAAACCTTTTTCAAGTTTTAAGTTTTCTTTAAATCATCTCTCTACTCTCCATTCTCTTTTCGCATAAAAAAACACCTACACTATTATTTACTTTTGAAACAATAGATCAAAAAGCTTTCATCGCATTCCTACGCGTGGATCATGACATGTTAGCCCAAAGCTACACGGTAATTCTCACTGCATTTACTTCAACCAAATTTTGTCATGTTGCCAGGGAGGGAACGATGTAATTGTTTTTAACAAGTTTGGTATCTTGTTTTAGGGCCATTAAGAAATTAGATTTAGTGCTCAAGCATTGTAGGAGAAGACTTGCTAATCTGTATCCATACTCTAAAATGTAGGAAACAGAATTCCAAGAAATTGTAGCGCAAAAGCTTGAAAATTTTTTGGACTACTAAAAACTCTTTTTTACAGGACATATTGCTTTGCAAAAATATAGTTTTTTTGTGTTATTTCTGCTATATCTGATATTCACATACCCTATTTTTAATCCAATAGTAATCTGATTGATTGCCAATTGCTTAAAAAAACGGTAGACTTGCATTTCAGGCATTTGTCTAATTACGTTTCTTTTACAATTACTATTGAAGAAAGCTGGATACAAGGTACATTTGCATAGAATCTAGCATAGGAACATTCTTGGGTGATTTACTTGCTTTTTAATTGTTACTATTGCTTTATACTTGCACACCTGCACAATCTGTTTTAAAAGGCAAAACTCAAAACAAGATAAGATAGGGAGCCATTACCCTTCTTTAGCCCACAAACTATCTCCAAGCACGCACAACCTAAGCCTAAGTTAAAATCTAATAGACGTTGGCCTTAGGAACATCTTGAACTTATTAGGAGATTATCCTAAGGGGATCCGTGTTAGAATTTGACTCCTGCTAATTCAGTGTTAAAGGACAGGGATTGAGGAGCGAAACCCCGAAGGCTGGTGATTTGGCTTAATTAGGCCAGTCGCTTTTTCGCGGATCCCTCTCACCAATCTTGCCCTGACCTGGCTGATTAGCTTGTGGTCAGAGTCTATATTATACCTCCTATGGACAATCAACCAGTTAGGAGTTGTCTAGGTCAAGGTTTACCTTAGACTAGGCTTGATTGCTTTCTCTTTTTCTTGTTGACTATTGGTAAACTTGTTTGTGGGAGTGTTTGTATATGCAATCGTGGTCGAGAGACCCAAACACATCTGGGTTAACTAGAAACACATCACCACCTAAGTAAGAATCCAAACCAGATCCGGTTATGACTCAACCAACATCTTTGCAGGATAGGTTCTATCCCATTAGAACCACACTTCCGTCTTGCATCCAACTTTCATCGGTTGGTGAACATAACTTTGAGCTCAAGCCTCAGTTCATCAACACACTTCCAAAGTTTCATAACTTAGAGTCTGAAGATGCTTATTTCTTCATAAGAGAATTTGAGAAAGTATGCTTAATGATGAAAATCCCACACCTTGTAGATGATGCTATTAGGTTGAGATTTGTCCCATTTGCTCTTAAGGACTTAGCCAATAAATGGCTTTACAGATTAGCGACCGACTCTATCACATCATGGGATGGTTTCATCAAGGTCTTCTTGAAGAAATTCTATCTAATTCATAAGACCGCTCTCATTAGAAAGAACATCATGCAGTTCCAATAAGAACCTAGTGAACCATTTTGGAGGTACTTCGAACGCTTCAAAGAACTCCTTGTCTAATGTTCTCATCATGGAATAGAGAAATGACGACAATGCCAAATTCTCTATGATGGCTTAGACTACTCAACAAGACGCTCTTGGAAACCATGTACCAAGGGGGATTCTTGCAACAGGATGAAAATGAAGGATGAGATTTATATGAGAATCTAGCTAAAAAGACCATCCAATGAGAACCAACTAATGAAAACTCTAGGAATTCAAACACCATCTCTTCAAAAAGAGGTCTTCATTCAATTGAATCTTCCAAAGCTGCCGAGGCTAGAATAGCAAACGTAGCAAGAAGACTGGAAGTTTTAGAAACTAAGGAACCAGTTCCAGTCAACCAAGTCAGCCCAAACCAATTTTCAACTCCAGACTGTACTTACTGTCAAGCCATGAGTCATGTGTTTGAGGAGTGTCCAATGTTCCAAACTCAACAACATTTTCTTAACCGATGAATGCGACCTTTTCAAGGCCCAACAATAATCCTTATGTACAAACGTACAATCCTGGTTGGAGAAATCACCCAAATTTCTCATGGAGCTAAAACAATAATGACCACTCACGGTTAAACCATTCAAACCACTTTCAACATTCCAATAATTCTTCTAATCATCAACCCAACTTTTCAAATTACCATCACAATTTTTCCAACCATCCACGCAAAATTTCAAATTATCAACAAAACTTTTCTAACCAAGCTCCACAATCTTCCTTCCCAAATCCTCAACTTGAGAAGAAAATGACTGATTTTGAGAAAAACATGGAAAGGTACATGAAGAACCAAGAGTCCCTCACGCAAACGGTACATAGGCTAGAGGTTCAAATAAGCCATTAGCCAATCCATAGAATGAGAGGCTAGAGGGTACCTTGTCCAGTCAGCCAGTAATGAATCCTAAGAATCTCAATAAGCCCATTTCACTGAGGATCAACCGTTGAATCAATGTAATGTTGTTTATACATTGAGGTCAGGAAAGAAAGTTGATAATCAAGTGTCAACACCATCCAATTTCATTCAGCACAATTACACACAAGCATCCACTTCATCTAGTCCCAATTCTTTCAAATCTGAAGAATTTGGAAAAGATAAGTCAACCTGTCAGGTGCACAAGCATATAGTACCATTTCCTAATAGGCTGAAAAACAACAAGCAGAATCCACACATGGATAAGATAATTGAGATCTTCATTCAAATGAAGATAAACGTGCCACTTCTTGATGCCATCCAACAAGTCCCATCCTATACAAAATTTCTTAAGGACATGTACACCAAGAAGAGAAAGATTAATGTTCCCAAGAAAGTCTTCTTAGCAACTAATATTAGTGAGGTACTGTCGGGTCCGATCCCTGTCAAATACAAGGATCCGGGTTGTCCTCACATTGCCTGCACTATAGGACAAGCCGAGATTAGTTGTACACTTCTTGACTTGGGGGCAAGTATCAACTTGCTCCTCTTCTTAGTTTATTAACAATTCAGGTTGGGTGATCTTAATCCAACTCGAGTCACAATCCAATTGGCTAACCGTTTCAGTGAAAGTTCCCAAGGGAAAATTAATGATGTCCTTATTCGGGTCAGAGAGTTTATCTACTCCATTGATTTCATAGTTCTTGAGACACAACCTGTGTCCAATCCTAGGGCTCAAACTCCTGTTATCCTGGAGCGCCCATTCCTTACTACTGCCAACGCTATTATCAACTGTAGGAGTGGGTCCATGAGGTTAACCTTTGAGATATGACTAGAGAAGTCAATGTCTTCAACTTAGGAAAGCAACCCCGTGATATTGAGGATCAAACATTTGAAGTCAACCTCATTGAGAACTTGACAAGTGAACATAGAAAAGAATTGGAATTAGAAACTAATTGTGACCTCGTGTTAGAGTCTGAAGACTTTAATCTTGATCAGATTGTCGAGTCTGCTGTGAATTGGATCTCGAATCCTATTTCACCAAATATGAGCCAATAAATTTGATTCCTCCTTCCAGTGAGCCTTCCCCTTCCTTAGAATTGAAAGCCTTACTACGCATCTCAAGTACGTCTATTTAGGCAAACAAGAGACCTTTCTGTCATAATTGCCTCCCATTTAAATGACGGGTAAGAAGAGAATCTTAAAACTATTCTTAGAAAACATAAGGAAGCCATTGGTTGGACAATGCCCGACATAAAGGGATTGAGTCCAGCCATAATTCAATATCGCATTCATCTTAATGAAGAAGCAACACCGAAAAGAGACCCGCAACGTAGGTTAAACCCTATAATGTAAGAGACTGTTCATGCTGAAATTGTGAAACTCTTAGATAATGGGATAATCTATCCCATTTCTGATAGCCAATGGGTCAGTCCTGTCCATGCGGTTTCAAAGAAATCAGGTTTCACCGTGGTGAAAAATAAGAACAAAGAGTTTGAAAGTACACCTAGCGGGGGGTTGAATAGGTGTAAGACTAATCTAATGAAAAATAATGCGGAATTAAAAACTTAATGCAACACACTTAGTGTAACCAATGAGTGTAGCCGAATTCCTGGTAAAGGGCTCTGGACTAACTCCTCTGAATTCCTCTAAATAAGAGTTGAGGTGTTATGTAAAGCTCTCTTGGTTAAACACAAGTATGGGCACACACAAACAACACAAGCATATATATGATAGGACAATATGAATCAATGCACAATGTAAGAGAGAGAGAGTTAGAGAAAGCGAATCAATCGTAAACACCAAGATATATTTTGAGGTTCGAGCACACAGCTCTACGTCCCCGCCTTCACACAGAAGGATTTTCACTAACTCGTCCACACAGGGCTTTCCACACAGGGAACCTTCACTGAGAATTTGGGTAAATACAACGAGAGTACACAACTCCTCTCTCCAAGAAATACAACCTCTACACTTAGAGGCAAGGCACTAAGCCACACAAACAACAATCACCTCACACTTGAGGGATTCCAACACAATCTCCACCTCTCACTAGAGAGCCAAATAATATTTTCATAATCACCTCACACTTGAGGGATAACAACTCAATCACCTCTCACTAGAGGGATATCACAAAGATGGAAGGTTTACAACTTGGTTGTCTAACAACCACAAACCAATTCTTTTCTCATAAAACAAAGATCCTAATAGATAGGATAGATAGATAAGCTCAAGTGTGAGAAAATCAAGGTGTTTGGAAATCAAATAACAAAGAAAAATACTTGGGAAAACAACTTGAATTTGATAGAAATGAAGAACAAGACAAATATCCCAAATCTCTATTTTTCTTTGATTTTTCCAACCCTTGAAAAACAAATAAAGATGAATCCTTTTGGCTTAAAAACTCTTTGAAAACTTGTATTAAAACACTTGTAAATGAGAGAAATTTTGCTCTTGGAAATCTTATTGAAAACAACCTATATGGAGTATTTATACCCTCATTTCAAATCTTCCCGTTGGCAGCAGGAAGGGGCAATTTTGCCCTCCGGTCGACCGGCCAACGGTCAAATTTTTGACCGTTACGCCTGCCGTTCAACTGCCCGGTCGATCAGGACTAGATCCAGAGAGCAACGGCTCTCTGGCCGATCGACTGCCCGGTCGACCGAAGCCGGATACAGAGAGCAGACTCTCTGTCCGGTCGACCGGAGGCTTTTCCAGAGAGCAGAGCTCTTTGGAAATCGACCAATCCGGTCGACCGGCCTCACCAGCTTGGCTGCGTGCACGCTCTGTGCACGTCGGTCGACCGGCCCGGTCGACCGCCCACTGCTACAGTCGACCGGCCAGGTCGACCGGCAGTCAGCCAGTCCAGCTAATATAGGACTTAAAAACTTGAGTTTTTATCTTTAATTAAATCCCATAAAATCACATAAATTCCACAAAAATCAGTTCATGTTATATCTTTGAAATGCAAATATATGTGACAAAAATTCAACACATATTTCAAACTTTTTGAACCATTTTTGTGACTTGGAAAATTTGCCTTAAACCAAATTCTATATTTTCCAAAAATAGAATTTTTGAAATGGAAATCCGATTTTTCCAAAACACATGTAAATACAAAAACAAGATATTTAAACAACTTTGAAGCATATAGTATATGGATAGAATCCAATATACATGAAAGGTATTATATCTATGTTTTTGACATTAAATCCAAAAATAGGTTTTGTCTAAATACAAAACTCCAAGCACATGAATAGTGTATCAAAATAAGTTTTTCTAAGTATATGAAGCATAGATGTATATAGATCAAATCTAATATACATTAAATCATGTAAACTTGTTTTGATTCTATCTATTCATGAAAACCAAGATCGGTTAAACCGAAAACCAAAACCAAAACATGAAACTTAAAACAAGTGTGTGTGTTTTGAACTTGAGCATATCACACTATCTAATCTTTACAATGGATCTAAACAAAATCTTAACTAAACAAACCGAAGCCTTCTTGTAGAACGCCGTCTCCAAGTTGACTCGATCCAAACGCGATTCCCGAGCTTGACTCCAACCGAGTGCTAGATGTGAACTTGACGCTCGAGCTCTTGAATCACAATGTGAAAACTTCAAAACACCTTTGTTGAAGCTAATCACCTACTAATATCTTGTTAAATATCTGAAACTAAATATCACAAGATTATTAGTGAACTATAACTACATGAGTTAATCATCATCAAAATTAGAGTGGAAGGCCTCTGGGCCAACAATCTCCCCCTTTTTGATGATGACAAAACTCATAGAGTTATATATGCATGGATTAAAGTTAAGCTTCAAAGAAGAGCCCCCTTAACTCATGCATAGCAATAAACTATAAAGATATGCAATAAATGTTAAGCATGAATATGCATAAACATGCATAAAAACAATAAAATAAACATGCTCTTGATAACAAATTTTAAAATAAACATGTTCTTAAATAAGTGCTCTTGATACCAATAAAAATTTCAATAAAAGCTCTTGATACCAACAAAACAAAACAATAAAATATGTTCTTGATACTAATATCCATGCTCTTGATACCAATATCAACAAAACATAAAATAAATATTTTAATATAAACTTAAATAAACATGCATATATACTAAACATGCATATATACTAAAATAATTCTCCCCTTTTTGTCAATCATCAACAAAGGGGTTAAAGTAAACAATAAAACAATGTTCTCCCCCTTTTTGTCCGAAACAAAAATCAACAAGGGGTGAAATCAAATCAAAATATTATGATACCAATTGAAAAAAATATATCAATTTAGTGCAAAGGTATACATAGAAACATCATGATACCAAAGGATGATACCAATTGAAAATAAACAAAACATTTTGAAGAAACCAACAAAAATTTGATATCAATTGAAAGATATAAACATAAAGGTAATCTTGATACCAATTGTAAAAATTAGTACCAATTGAAAATATTTTACATTTTTGATACCAAATGAAAAACATAAACAATTCTTCTTGGTTAAACACTAAACTCATTTTGCAATAGAGATACCAAATAGAGAATAATTCAATTTAAAATTTTTGATACCAATATTGAAAATGAAACATATACTAATTTAAAATAATTTTCATTAGGAGCATATGATACCAAATTAAAAAATCAATATCATTTTTCAATCATTTTTCAATCAAAGGTAAACAAAACCAATTAAAAGGTGAAATATGAATTTTCTCCCCCTTTATGAAATACTAAACAAAATGATACATAAGCTTGTATAAGATACCAATTGAAAAATAACCAATTAAAATATAATTATCATTTAAGAAATCAAGCTTAGCATAACCAATATTTGTGCTCAAAGATATAGAGATATAGTAAGCACAAATAAAACATATGTATATGAGTATACAAAATGAATGTCAATAGTGATACCATTGAAAAGATACAATGATACCAATTAAAACTATAATGAGAATCAAGTGTATAACTCATACTCTCTACCACCCTTTTCATGCAAATGTTTTAAATAGATTTTCAATAATGAGCATACAAGGCATGGTCGCCCAACCAACCGTCCTTAGATGGGTAGGGATTTTCAAAAATAAGTTTGAAAATAATATAACATGTTTGAAAACTCTACCATATGAAGAATGCCGCAACTAGTTTAATGATAAACTTGTAAACTAGTACGAAATCCTTCAAGTAAGGAATAAAACAAAAATATATTTCATGAAAAACATGTAAGTCACATGATCATCAAACACTCAAAAACTATAAGGCACAAATCATACTCATGAAAACAAAATCATGAGAAAATATTAAGTAAAGTGAGTGTATAAGAGTTATGTGAAGCACATCATCATAAAAATAGGCAATAAGGTCAATGTGAAATTCCTAAAACATGAAAATCATCAAAATAATTTAATCTTCAAGGCATATGTATGTTTTGTACAAACTAGAGTATACATACATATTCAAACATGAACGAGTCCACAAAAGTATATGCATGAAGACAAGTGGCTCAAGGATGTATATGTATAACTAATAGTTTAGACAAAATAGACATATACATGAAATTTAAACATAAACATTAAAACATGCACAAAAATATGGAATACAAGTCAAAATGTATGACTCATCAAAACTAGGCTATACTAGTACATCTAATGGGTACAAATAAGCATTAAGAATAAACATATAATAATCTATTTGTGGCTCACTAGTTGTACAAGTATACTCAAGTTTTAATGAAAACTAACATCAAACATGTAGTCAAAACATGAAGCATAGAATTAAAACAAAACTTATATGATCATTATGGTAAATGAACATGCATTAGATCTATGATATACACAATAGCTAAGCTAAAGTGAGAACACTAAATATAAGTCCATATAAACATGGGTGTCTCAAATACTAATCATGCATATCACAAGTCTAATAATCATGACATTTAACATACTAATCATGAAACATCAAAACATGCTAAAAATGAATAATATGAAAGCATGTAAACATAAATGAGGAGTAAGAGATCGTTACCAAAATCAAAAGGGCACATCTCCATATCTCCAAATCATGGTGGTCCTCCCACCAAACTCCCCTGAAAGTGATGCATCCAAATTGTTCTCTTTAAGCTCGGAACGCATTCACCTCAAGGCACTATTACTCTCACGTCATGTGAGAGCCCACACCTACATCAAGTAAAATAGGAGTGGTCTTTGGTACCCATCCTCTTTTGGGTCCATGGAGGTTAGCTCCTTTCCTAACCCAAACAAATTTATTTGCTAAATTTGAATCATGTATCCTATCATAACAAAATTTAGCAAGGTGGCCCTTACGTCCACAATGTGTACAAGCGTACACATGAGCATACATTGTGTGATGAGTATGAACGTGAGGAGCATGTGTATGTCGTGATTTGTGTGCATGCATAGGAGGAACTTGCTTCTTTCAAAACATAGATTCCAAACATGTATGGTTCATGATACAATGGCTCAAAGTGGAGCCCAAACAATCAACACTCTTCTTTAACAAACAATATCATTTTCAATCCTAAAAGAAGAGGTGCATGCAATAGATACACTAGGTGGTGAAGCTATACTAGCATGGCAAACATGTGTATCTAAATCCTTTTTCAAAGAAATATTTTTCTTAGAAATCAAATCCAATTCCTTTGAAATAGTTACAATTTTCATTTTAAATATTCATTTTCTTTTACAACAAAATCAAGTTTTGAAGTTAAAGTCTCATTTTTCTTCAAAACATTTTCACAATCATGATTGGTTTTCAAAATTTGTTTTCATTTAGAGCAAGTTCAAGTTGGGTTTTCAAAGAGTCACATTTATTTGAAATCTCAACCTTCTCTTGCAAACCCAACTCAAGTTTAGAAGATAAATCTTTATTTTCTTCTTTTAGTGCAAAACTTTTCTTTTTCAAGAGATTATGTCTTTCTAATAATTTTTCACAACCTATAACTAGTTCATAATTTGAAGCATGTGCATCCATACATTCATTGCAAGAAGAACTAGAACTATCATCTAGTTGAGTATCCGAATATACCTCAAGGAAGTCATTCCCTTGGACCATGTAGCAACGTTGTTCGGATTCATCCTCACTAGATTTCATCTCCACATGATTCATCTTTGGAGCGCGGGAGAAGTCAACGTGTTCCACACTGCCAAGACGGAATCACAATTAGAAACCATCATAAGATATTCTTTGCTAAGTGATTTTCTAAGTGCCTCTAGGGCTAGTAAATTGGCCTCTATATGCATGCTATTACTAAGGTAGGATTCCTTGGTAATGGCAAGGTAAACTTTATAACCTATGGCTTTTAAATGCCAACTCATCCTAACCTTCCATATATCAATTTTAGAGATATAAAACATGGGAGGGCTATCCATGAGTGCAAACAATATGTGTGCAAATGCAAATGATAGATTAGCAAAACTAAGATCTCACTCCTAGGTGGTTAAACCTAATATCAGGAGCGTAGGCTCTGATACCAATTGAAAGTACACCTGGAGGGGGGGTGAATAGGTGTAAGGCTACTTTAATGAACAATAATGCGGAATTAAAAACTTAATGCAACACACTTAGTGTAACCATGAGTGTAGCCGAATTCCCGGTGAAAGGCTCTGGACTAACTCCTCTGAATTCCTCTAAATAAGAGTTGAGGTGCTATGTAAGGCTCTCTTGGTTAAACACAAGTATGAGCACACACAAACAACACAAGCATGTATATGATATGACAATATGAATCAATGCACAATGTAAGAGAGAGAGAGAGAGTTAGAGAAAGCGAATCAATCGCAAACACCAAGATATGTTTCGAGGTTCGAGCACACAGCTCTACGTCCCCGCCTTCACACAGAAGGATTTTCACTAACTCGTCCACACAGGACTTCCCACACAGGGAACCTTCACTGAGGATTTGGGTAAATACAACCGGGAGTACATAACTCCTCTCTCCAAGAAATACAACCTCTACACTTAGAGGCAAGGCACTAAGCCACACAAACAACAATCACCTCACACTTGAGGGATTCCATCACAATCTCCACCTCTCACTAGAGGGAGCCAAATACCATTTCCATAATCACCTCACACTTGAGGGATAACAGCTCAATCACCTCTCACTAGAGGGATATCACAAAGATGGAAGGTTTACAACTTGGTAGTCTAACAACCACAAACCAATTCTTTTCTTACAAAACAAAGATCCTAATAGATAAGATAAATAGATAAGCTCAAGTGTGAGAAAATCAACGTGTTTCAAAATCAAATAACAAAGAAAATACTTGGGAAAACAATTTGAATTTGATAGAAATGAAGAACAAGACAAATATCCCAAATCTCTATTTTTCTTTGATTTTTCCAACCCTTGAAAAACAAATAAAGATGAATCCTTTTGGTTTAAAAACTCTTTTGAAAACTTGTATTAAAACACTTGTAAATGAGAGAAATTTTGCTCTTGGAAATCTTATTGAAAACAACCTAGAAATGGGGTATTTATGCCCTCATTTCAAATCTTCCCGTTGGCAGCAGGCAGGGGCAATTTTGCCCTCCGGTCGACCGGCCAACAGTCAAATTTTTGACCGTTGCACCTGCCGGTCGACCGCCTGGTCGACCGGGACTGGATCCAGAGAGCAGCGACTCTTTGGCCGATCTACCGCCCGGTCGACTGAAGCCGGATACAGAGAGCAGACTCTCTGTCCGATCCACAGCTCGGTCGACTGGAGGCTTTTTCAGAGAGCAGAGCTCTCTGGCGGTCGACCGGCCTCCTCAGCTTGGCTGCATGCACGCTCTGTGCACGCTAGTCGACCGGCCCGGTCGACCGCCCACTGCTATGGTCGACCGGTCCCGGTCGACCGGCAGTCAGCCAGTCTAGCTAATATAGGACTTAAAAACTTGAGTTTTTATCTTTAATTAAATCCCATAAAATCACATAAATTCCACAAAAATCAGTTAATGTTATATCTTTGAAATGCAAAACATGTGTGACAAAATTCAACACATATTTCAAACTTTTTGAACCATTTTTGTGACTTGGAAAATTTGCCTTAAACCAAATTCTGTATTTTCTAAAAATAGAATTTTTGAAATGGAAATCCGATTTTTTCAAACACATATAAATATAAAAACATGATATTTAAACAACTTTGAAGCATATAGTATATGGATAGAATCCAATATACATGAAAGTATATATATCTATGTTTTTGACATTAAATCCAAAAATAGGTTTTGTCTAAATACAAAACTCCAAACACATGAATAGTGTATCAAAATAAGTTTTTCTAAGTATATGAAGCATAGATGTATATACATCAAATCTAATATACATTAAACCATATAAACTTGTTTTGATTCTATCTATTCATGAAAACCAAGATCGGTTAAACCGAAAACCAAAACCAAAAACATGAAACGTAAAACAAGTGTGTGTGTTGTGAACTTGAGCATATCACACTATCTAATCTTTACAATGGATCTAAAGAAAATCTTAACTAAACAAACCAAAGCCTTCTTGTAGAACGCCGTCTCCAAGTTAACTCGATCCAAACGCGATTCCCGAGCTTGACTCCAACCGAGTGCTAGATGTGAACTTGACGCTCGAGCTCTTGAATCACCATGTGAAAGCTCCAAAACACCTTTGTTGAAGCTAATCACCTACTAATATCTTGGTTAAATATCTGAAATTAAATATCACAAGATTATTAGTAAACTATAACTACATGAGTTAATCATCATCAAAACTAGAGTGGAAGGCCTCTGGGCCAACAGAGTTGGTCCAAACTCGACTTCCCACGAAAATTCGATCTTACGTTGACTATAGGAAACTTAATGCAGCAACTCGTAAGGACCATTTCCCGCTTCGAACGTTTGGCTGGCCATGAGTATTACTGTTTCTTGGATGGTTACTCGGTGTATAATCAGATTCTCATTGCTCTGAAGGACCAAGAAAAGACTACTTTCATATGCCTATTTGGAATATTTGCTTATCGTCGAATGCCTTTCGACACGTGCAATGCCCCAGCAACGTTTCAACATTGCATGTTGAGTCTTTTCTCTGATATGGTAGAACGATTCTTAGAAAATCTTCATGGATGATTTCTCCTGAAAAACACCTAGGGGGGGGGTGAATAGGTGTAAGAGCTAATCTAAGAAACTTAATGCAAACTAAGTGCGCTAAATGCGGAAGCTAATGCAAATCTTGCAACACACTTAATACAATCCAACAAGTGTAGCCGAATTCCCCTTGCGAGGCTCTGGACTAACTCCTCTTGATTCCCCTAGATATGGGTTGAGGCGCTATGTGAAGCTCTTGTTGGATGAGTATAGGTGATGCACAAACACACAAGCAATTCAAGCAATGTGCACACACAATCAAGCCAAGCAATCAAGGATATAGCAATATGAATAATGCAAGGCAATATGAAATATGCTCAACTCAAGCAAATATGATATGATATGAAGTATGATGCTTTGCACAAAGTAAATGAGAGAGAGTTAGAGAGACAATGGGAGCAATCGCAAACACCGAGATTTGTTTCGAGGTTCGAGCACCTTGCTCTACATCCCCGCCTACACCACCGTGTAGGATTTCCACTATCTCAACTCCCACCGAGGGAACCTCTACCGAAGAGGATTTGTTACAACTCTAGGAGTACCAAACTCCTCTCTCAAACAACCATCTCACAACCGAGGGGTGGGCCCGTAGCCCATACAACAACCAATACCTCTACCAAAGAGGCTCACAACCAATCTCAATCACCTCACACTGAGGGATACAAACCAATTACCCGATCACCTCTACCTAAGAGGGATACAACAAGAATAAGGGTGTACAACTTAGAGGTTACAAACAACAACCTCAAAACTCTCTCTTTCTTTCTTTTTCCACAAAACAAAGATCCTAATAGTTTAGGATAGAAGATATAGCTCAAGTGTGGAATCAAAGTGTTTTGGAAACAAGCAACAAAGAAAAACTACTTGGGAAATCTCTTGTATATGATAGAAAATGAAATACCAAATCAAAATCCCAAAACATAGTTTTCTTTTTTTCCAAAAACCCAAAACAAATAAAGATGAGAAGTTTTTAAAGCCCAAAAACTCTTTTTAAAACTCTTTTTAAACACTTCAGAAAACTGGAAATTTTTCTCTTAGAAAACTTGGCCAAAATCCCCAAAGAGATGGGGTTTATATAGCCCCTATACAAAAACTAGCCGTTAGGCTGATGTGGCAGCCTGACAGGCCACCGGTCGACCGGTCCGGTCGACCGCCAACGGTCAGAATTATGACCGTTGGGCAACTGCGGTCGACCGGCCCGGTCGACCCAGAAAACCAGAGAGCAGAGCTCTCAACTCGGTCGACCGTCCCGGTCGACCGTGTCTGTGCCTTACAGACGTGCACGTCTGTGCACATCGGTCGACCCGAACGGTCGACCGGCCCTTGGTGCGGTCGATCGTCAGGGTCGACCGACCAGCCTGTCAGCACAAAAACAAGGTCAGAAAATTGGAAAAATATTTTCAAAAAAATCTTTTATCTCTTTTAAAAATACCATAAAAATTATTTTATCATTTTATATTGAAACTCAAACAATGTGATAAAAAATTTCAAGACAATATATCAACATATCAATTCATTTTTGTGTCTTGCCAATTTTATCAAAAACAAAACTTGTATTTTTATCAAACTTGATTTTTCAATAGGAAATCTGATTTTCCTAAAAACTTATAGAAATACAAAAACATGATATTTGAACATTATTAAGCATGATGCATATGGACATAGGTCTAATACACATTCAACAAATATATCATAGTTTTTGTCTTAAATTACAAAAATATGTTTTATACCAAAACATAAAACTACATGAATAGGTATGTCAAACTAAGTTTGTATAAGTCATATAAGCATGTATGTATATAGAGCACATCTAATATACATATAAAACATGTAAACTTGTTTTGATCAAACTATTCATGAAAACTCATATCGGTTAAACTAAAAACCGAAAAACCAATATCCAAACATGTGTGTGTTTTGTGCACTTGAGCATATCAACTATACTAAGCTTTACAAATAGATCTAAAACACACTAAACTAAACTAGGATACCTAAGTCTTTGTGTCATCAAGAAGACTTGCTCCAAACTCCATCCATGGGCTAGGCAAAGTGTGATCTTGAAGCTTTGGCCCTGGAATCATTATTAATAGCTTCTAAACTCCTTGTTGAAGCTAATCACCAACTAATATCTTGGTTAATGATCTGAAACTTAAACAACACAAGATTATTAGTAAACATAACTACATGAGTTGATCATCATCAAAACTAGAGTGGAAGGCCATTGGGCCAACAATCTCCCCCTTTTTGATGATGACAAAACTCATGGAGTTATATATGCATGGATTAAGTTAAGCTTCAAAGAAGCTCCCCTTAACTCATGCATAGGGATAAACAATAAATATATGCAATGAATATTAAACATGAAACATGCATATGCATAAACAATAAATGGTTCTAGATATCAAATGGAATATTCAAAAAAAATAAGCTCTAGATACCAATTACAAAGCAAACTCTATAAATCAATTAAACTAAAACATAATATATGCATAAACATAAGCATGCATATAAAACTTCATAAATCTTTCTCCCCCTTTTTGTCAATCATCAACAAAGGGGTAATCGAAACCATAAATAAAACGAGGGGTAAAAATCTTTCTTCCCCTTTATGTCAAACAAAACAATAAAAGACAATGTTCTCCCCCTTTTGTCTAAAACAAAACAAAGTCAATAAGGGGTGACTTTAAAAACATGATATCAATTGAAAATATGTCAATGAAGCATCTTGATACCAAAAGAAAATAAACAAGGATCAATAGATGTTATATGCTATATACATTCATGAAGAGGAAGACGCTAAGTTAGCTTCCCTACACATATGCATTACATGAAAGAGGGATGTTAAGCCCTAATTCACATAACACACATTATGTAATGCATAAGAAGAGATGTGAAGCTCCCCTACACACGTATATCATATAAAGAAGAGTAGTCAAGCTCCTCAATTTATAATATACTCAACATGAATCCATATGTAAGAGAGATGTTAAGCTCTCCTTGCATATAGGAAATACAAATCAAAAATTTTGAATATTTCTTTATCAAGACAAAATTTTAAACTTTAATTAAAAAACACATTTTGAGATATCAAATCAACATATTTTTTTTATTTATTTTGATATCAATAGAAAAAAAAAATTTTTTTTCATCATAAACTTTGTGCTTTTAAAAAAATGTGAGCCAATTGTGAGTTAAGCACATGGAAATCATATATATGTATGAGAAATGAGTATACCAATTGAAATTGATACATACATATATATAAGAAAATAAAATATGAGTATATACAAAATAAGTTCATATTGATACCAATTGAAACGATTCAATGATACAATTGACATAATAATAAAATCAAGTATATCATCTCATAACCTACCACCTTCATATGCACAAGGTAAAAGATTTTCAATGAAGCAAACAAGGCATAATCGCCATCCATCCTCCCATCGATGGTAGGGGTTTTCAAAAATAGATTTGAAAATTAGGTTTAGTTTGAAAATCACTACTAAATGAAGAATACGAACTAGTTAAAATGGAAAAATTATTAACTAGTACGAAATCCTTCAAGCAAGGAATAAAACAAAATAGTTCTCATAAAATATGAATTTCACATCATGATTATCACTCTAATTCAATTAAGCACAAATATGACTCATGAAACAAAACATGAGCAAATTATAAATATGAGTGTACAAATACAATATGAAGATCATAATCATGAAAACATGTTCAATTAAGCTCAATTATTCTTTAAAAACACGAAATCATCAAACTATCTAATCTTCAAGGCATATGTATGTCTAATACAAACTATAGTATACATACATATCCAAAACATAACGAGTCCACAAAATATATGCATTAAGGCACGTGGCTCAAAAGGATAAACATGTATATCTAATAGTTTGGACAAGATAGACATATACATGAAGTTTAAACATAAATGCGAAATCAAGAAAAAACTAAATCTTCATCAAGACAAATTTCATTTCAAGGTATATGTATGAATTGTCAAACATGAAGTATACATACATATCCCTAAACACAATTGAGTCCATAAATAGATTTGCATGAAAAGCAAATGACTCAAGGGGTATACATGTATATCTTGAAGTTTGGCAATACAAACATATACATGAAGTGAAATACACAATCATAAAACACATTCAAAAATGAGAATACAAGTATAAGATGTATGAATCATCAAAACTAGACTATACTAGCACATCTAATGGGTTCAAATAAGCATTCAAGCTCAACATATATAGATTTATTTGTAGCCCATTCTATGTACAAGTATATAACTAGTCTTAATGAAAACTAACACTTAAACATATATTCAAAACATGAAGCATCAAAACAAATCTAAAAGTCATCATGATAAAACTAAAACATGATTACTATGTAAATTCACATGTATTAGATTCATGATATACATTATAGTTTAAACAAAAAGTGAGAACACTAAGTATGGGTTCATATAAGCAAGTGTGTCTCAAATACTATACATGTATGTCAAGGATCTAATAAACATGGCATGTACATACTAATCCATAGACAATGAAAACATGCTATAAAACAAATGAATATGAAAGCATCTAAATAAATAATACGGAGTTAGAATCGTTACCAAAACCTAGAAGGCAACTCTCCTTGTCTCCAAAACTTGGTGGTCCTCTCCACCATCTCTTCCCTGAAAGTGATGCATCCATATGATTCCTTTAAGTACGGAACGCATCCACTCCAAGGTGTCATCCCTCTCACGTCATGTGAGAGCCCACACTACATCAAAAATAGGAGGGGTGGTCTTTGGTACCCATCTCTTATTGGGTCCAGGGGTTAGTCTCATTTCTAACCCAAACAAATTTCTTTGCTAAATTTGAAACATTTAATCTATCATAACAAAATTTAGCAAGATGACCTTTTCGGCCACAATGTGTACATGTGTACACATGAGCATACGTGTGATGGTGTCCGTGAGGAGCATGTGTATGCCGTGGAGGGTGTGCATGAAAAGATGGAACTTGCTTCTTTCGAACCAAGGTTTCCAATTGTGAGTGGTTCATGGCACATTGGCTCATAGTGGAGCCCAAACAATCTATTTTCTTCTTTAACAAATTTATATCATTTTGAATTGTAGAAGAAGTGGAGCATGCAATAGGTGAAGTGTGTGATACTACCCTAGCATGACAAACATGTGCATCAATCTTATTTTGCAAAAACAATATTTTTCTTTAAACATGCATCCAAATCTTTAGAAATTGAAGCAATCTTAATTTTCAAAGAATCATTTTCTTTTAAAACAAAATCAACTTTTGAAGACAAGTTCTCATTTTTCTTCAAAAGTGTTTCACAATCATTTAGATTTTAAAAAAATCATTTTCTTTAAGTGCAAGATCAAGTTGAGATTTTAATGAATCCCTTTCATTAGCAATCTCCTCTTTCTCTGCAAAACAACATCAAGTCTAGCAATCAAATTTTTATTTTCATTATTAATGCCTAGACTCTTCTTTTTCAACAAGTTATATTTTTCTATTAGTTTTTCACACACAATAGAAAGTTCCTCATTCAAAGCATGGGCATCAATATGATCATTTGAAGAACTAGCATCATCATCACTATCTAATGGAGTTTCCGAGTGTACCTCAAGGGAGTCATTCCCTGGACCATGAAGCATTGTGAATCGGATTCTCCGCTAGATTCCTCCTCTTGGATTTGTACTTGAAGCTCGGAGGTGGTGGTTGTTGTCAATTTGTTCCACACTGCAAAAGCGGAATCAAGATTAGAAACACACATAAGATAATCTTTAGGTAATGTGCTTCTAATGGCCTCTAGGGCTTGTGCATTGGCCCCTATATGATTGCGATCACTAAGGAAGGATTCCTTGGTAATAGCAAGATAAACATTATGACCTAGGGTTTGTAAATAAACGGTCATCCTAATCTTCCAAACATGAATGTTGGAAGGGTCATACATAGGTGGGGTCATGAGGGCCATGGTAAACTATATGTGTGCAAACAAGCAAATGCAAACAATAGATTAGCAAGCAAATGGATCACTCCTAGGATGTTAAGACTAAGTATCAGGAGCACTAGCTCTGATACCAATTGAAAAACACCTAGAGGGGGGGTGAATAGGTGTAAGAGCTAATCTAAGAAACTTAGGGGCCGTTTGTTTCGCGTAAAATTCCGTAATTCGTAAATGACTTACTACCCAGTTACAATTACGGCGTTTGTTTGGACTGTAATTCGTAAAAGACTTACGTAACTCAACTAACACTCACTTGCAACCCAGTTACCACTCACTTACAGCCAAGTTACAGTTAATTTTGTGGTCATACAAATCTGTAATATTTTTTTATATTAATATTAAAAATTTTAATATTTAACTTTTTTAATATTTATTTGCAGTATTAAAACTTTTAAAATCGCTAAATAGTTAATTTTGTGGTCAACTTTTTCACTTACGACTTATACATTACGACAACCAAACACCGTAAAGTACAATACACTTTCCCACTTTACAATTTTATATTACCAACCAAACACCGTAAAATTTACATACATGTAATTCATTTACAATTATAAAAGACTTTACCAATTATAACTACGAATTACGGCCAGTTACGACAACCAAACAGACCATTAATGCAACTACTAAGTGCGCTAAATGCGGAAGCTAATGCAAATCTTGCAACACACTTAATACAATCCAACAAGTGTAGCCGAATTCCCCTTGCGAGGATCTGGACTAACTCCTCTTGATTCCCCTAGATATGGGTTGAGGCGCTATGTGAAGCTCTTGTTGGATGAGTATAGGTGATGCACAAACACACAGCAATTCAAGCAATGTGCACACACAATCAAGCCAAGCAATCAAGGATATAGCAATATGAATTAATGCAAGGCAATATGAAATATGCTCAACTCAAGCAAATATGATATGATATGAAGTATGATGCTTTGCACAAAGTAAATGAGAGAGAGTTAGAGAGACAATGGGAGCAATCGCAAACACCGAGATTTGTTTCGAGGTTCGAGCACCTTGCTCTACATCCCCGCCTACACCACCGTGTAGGATTTCCACTATCTCAACTCCCACCGAGGGAACCTCTACCGAAGAGGATTTGTTACAACTCTAGGAGTACCAAACTCCTCTCTCAAACAACCACCTCACAACCGAGGGGTGGGCCCGTAGCCAATACAACAACCAATACCTCTACCGAAGAGGCTCACAACCAATCTCAATCACCTCACACTTGAGGGATACAAACCAATCACCCGATCACCTCTACCTAAGAGGGATACAACAAGAATAAGGGTGTACAACTTAGAGGTTACAAACAACAACCTCAAAACTCTCTCTTTCTTTCTTTTTCCACAAAACAAAGATCCTAATAGTTTAGGATAGAAGATATAGCTCAAGTGTGGAATCAAAGTGTTTTGGAAACAAGCAACAAAGAAAAAACTACTGGGAAATCTCTTGTATATGATAGAAAATGAAATACCAAATCAAAATCCCAAAAACCTAGTTTTCTTTGATTTCCAAAAAACCCAAAACAAATAAAGATGAGAAGTTTTTAAAGCCCAAAAACTCTTTTAAAACTCTTTTAAACACTTCAGAAAACTGGAAATTTTTCTCTTAGAAAACTTGGCCAAAATCCCCAAAGAGATGGGGTTATATAGCCCCTATACAAAACTAGCCGTTAGGCTGATGTGGCAGCCTGACAGGCCACCCGGTCGACCGGTCCGCTCGATCGCCAACGGTCAGAATTATGACCGTTGGGCAACTGCGGCGGTCGACCGGCCGGTCGACCCAGAAAACCAGATAGCAGAGCTCTCAACTCGGTCGACCGTCCCGGTCGACCGTGTCTGGCCTTACAGACGTGCACGTCTGTGCACGTCGGTCGACCCGAACGGTCGACCGGCCCTTGGTGCGGTCGACCGTCAGGGTCGACCGACCAGCCTGTCAGCACAAAAACAAGGTCAGAAAATTTGGAAAAATATTTTCAAAAAAATCTTTTATCTCTTTAAAAATACCATAAAAATTGTTTTATCATTTTATATTGAAACTCAAACAATGTGATAAAAATTTCAAGACAATATATCAACATATCAATTCATTTTTGTGTCTTGCCAATTTTATCAAAAACAAAACTTGTATTTTTATCAAACTTGATTTTTCAATAGGAAATCTGATTTTCCTAAAAACTTATAGAAATACAAAAACATGATATTTGAACATTATTAAGCATGATGCATATGGACATAGGTCTAATACACATTCAACAAATATATCATATTTTTGTCTTTAATTACAAAAATATGTTTTATACCAAAACATAAAACTACATGAATAGGTATGTCAAACTAAGTTTGTATAAGTCATATAAGCATGTGTGTATATAGAGCACACTAATATACATATAAAACATGTAAACTTGTTTTGATCAAACTATTCATGAAAACTCATATCGGTTAAACTAAAAACCGAAAAAACCAATATCCAAACATGTGTGTGTTTTGTGCACTTGAGCATATCAACTATACTAAGCTTTACAAATGGATCTAAAACACACTAAACTAAATTAGGATACCTAAGTCTTTGTGTCATCAAGAAGACTTGCTCCAAAACTCCATCCATGGGCTAGGCAAAGTGTGATCTTGAAGCTTTGGCCCTGGAATCATTATTAATAGCTTCTAAACTCCTTGTTGAAGCTAATCACCAACTAATATCTTGGTTAATGATGAAACTTAAACAACACAGATTATTAGTAAACATAACTACATGAGTTGATCATCATCAAAACTAGAGTGGAAGGCCATTGGGCCAACATTCTCCATCTATGGAGATTCATTCACTCAATGTCTTCACTATCTAGAATTTGTTCTCCAACATTGTGCCGAGAAAAATCTGACACTTAACTGAGAGAAATGCCACTCATGGTAAGACATGGAATTATCTTGGGTCATGAAATCTCTAAGAAAGGAATTGAATTGGATAGAGCCAGATTGATTTTATAGCTAAGCTTCCCATGCCTAAATGTGTGAAGGATATTCGATCCTTCTTATGACACTTCGATTTCTACCGAAGATTTATCAATGACTTTAGCAAGATTGTTAGACCCTTGACTAATCTTTTAGCTAAGGATATGTCCTTCACTTTTGATGATGAATGTATAAATTCTTGGGAGAAGCTTAAGAAAGAGTTTATTTTGCACCAATCATATCTGCACCGAATTGGTTTAAGCCATTCGAAATTATATGCGACGCTTCTGATTTTGCCATTGGTGCTGTTCTAGAACAGCGCATGATAACAAGCAGCACGTAATTTACTACTATAGTAGGACTCTCAACGATGTTCAAATGAACTACACTACAACCGAGAAGGAATTCTTAGCAGTAGTGTTTGCTTTAGAGAAATTTCGTCCCTACCTATTTCAAAATCACAATTTTCACCGATCATTCTGCGCTAAGATACCTTATGATGAAAGGATGCCAAGGCTTGACTCATTCGTTGGATCCTCCTTCTTCAAGAATTTGATCTCGAGATTCGAGATAAGAAAGGCGTGTAAAATGTCATTGTTGACCATCTCTCGCGTATTCCACACTCTCCATGCAACGAATTGCTGATAAATGATGACTTTCCTGATGAAAAACTCTTAGTTGTCTTTAGGGAACCTTGGTTTGCTGATATAGTGAATTACTTAGTCATAAACCTAACTCCATCTCATTGGTCTAAAAACGATGTATACTGGTTCTTATCTCAAGCTCGGTATTTCTTTTGGGAGGAACCGTATCTTTTTAAACACTGTTCTGACCAAACATTAGGAGATGCATTCCCGATGAAGAAATTAAGAGTGTTTTGTCCTTCTATCATGAGCTTGCATGCGGTGGACACTTTGGTCCCGCAAGACTGCTGAGAAGGTGCTACAAAGTGGGTTCTATTGACCTACTTTGTTCAAAGATGCTTATGAATTTGCAAGACGTGCCTAGATGCCAAATGGTAGGAAGGATCTCGAAACGAGATATGATGCCCCTCAACCCATTTCTAGAACTCTTTGATGTTTGGGGCATCGACTTTATGGGTCCATTTCCTAATTCATTTAGAAACTAATACATATTGGTTACTGTGGACTATGTGTACAAGTGGGTAGAAGCCATTCCAAGTAAAACTAATGATAATAAAGTTATCATAAAGTTTTTGAAAGAGAACATTTTCTCGCGCTTTAGAACCCCTCGTGCTATCATCAGTGATAATGGTACTCACTTTTGCAATAGATCCTTTGAAGCTCTAATGTGAAAGTATGCTATAACTCACAAGTTGTCCACACCTTATCATCCTCAAACCAGTGGGCAGGTGGAGGTCTCCAATAGACAAATCAAGCTTATTTTGGAGAAGACTGTGAATCAAAACTGAAAAGATTGGTCCACCAAACTTGTAGATGCCCTATGGGCCTACAAGATCGCTTTCAAGACGATTTTAGGAATGTCTCCTTATAGGTTAGTCTTTGGGAAGGCTTCCACCACCTGTTGAGTTAAAGCACGGGTCATATGGGCAATAAACAACAAAATTTCAATTTAAACAAGGCCAATGACCTTTGAAAGTTACAAATTTTCAAATTAGAGGAGTTGAGAAATGAGGCCTATGAAAAATGCAAAGATCACAAAACAGAGAGTTATGATTTTTCATGATAAACATATCATAAGGAAAACATTTATCGTTGAACCAAAAGTCTTATTTTAATTCTAGGCTTCATGTTTTTCAGGAAATCTAAAATCAAGATGGACTAGGCCATTCGTTGTTAAATCCATGTTTTCACAGGGTGCTGGAGAGATCAGTGACACCAAGAATGGAAAGAATTTAAGGTAAATGGTCAACGCCTTAAACCTTTTTTGGAATCGGTGCCGATAAATGAAACGGTTATGGGTCTTTCGACTCAGTGTATCGGTAACTTTACCTCTTTTACATTCCATTTCATGCATCTATACATTTCTTTCATACATTGGGGACAATTCATGAGATAGGTATGGGGAGGGTTCTAACATGATTAATATAACCTAATATATATATATGAAAAAATTAAAAAATTTTGAAAAAAATAAGAACAATATTTTGACTTATTTTTTTGTAAGAAATTAAGTCAATTTTAAGGAATAGGAGAATCATAATTAGGATTTCTTATATTTGGTCAAAATAAGATGACTTGTTTGATTTCTAGGGTTAGGAAGAAAATTTGGAAAAATAATTTAGCCTTGATCTTTACCTTGATGAAATATGCACACTTTATACACTTACACACTTAGGGTTCAAAACAAAGAGTCTTATGCCTTATAAAAAAAGGAAAAAAAAGGGAAAAAGAAATATATATATATATATATATATATATATATATATATATAAATCCTCTGATTAAGCTGGGTACTTGTGCCTCATAAGCATAAATATTCACGCCTAAAACGAATACATTTATAAATAAAAAAACCTTAAGTTTTGTGGTCTTGTTTGCTCGAATGCTTAAGTCCTTGGGGTGTTTTCTCACCCGGTGCCCTAAGGCTGTCCGGTTTGGGTGTCACCGACTAAAGGCACGTTTCATGGGTAGATTAGAAAGCCTAATAAAACTAAAGAACAATCACCACCAAAAATACATAAGAGTTAGAGTTAAAGAACCCTTAGTAAAAATTTCACTATCACAAAGGCGCATATGACTTAGGGAAAAGTAATAGACTAAATGAGAAATACAATTTGACTCCTTATCTTAATTGATAACATGTTTTTGAATAGAGATAAGTTTAGCAATGAAAAGTTTGATTTTCCTATAACTTATAGATTACTTGAACTCTTACAATAATACTTCAAATATTTTCTTTCTTTTCAAAATACTTTTCAAAATACTAACACTTTTTCTTTCTTTTTGGATTTTGTGGGTGTAATCCACTAAAAACCCTCACGAGACAAAACTCGTCCCCTAGGGGTAATCTAGAGATATATGGCTTATTGCATATGCTCAGTGTAATCGAGTGAACTGCGAAAGTCGTTTAGTAATTTCTTAGGACTAGTTTGATGTTTTGCTCGAGGGCGAGCAAAAAGATAAGTGTGGGGGTGTGATTGGTCACCTATATTGCATATATAATATCACATTCCTATAATTATTGTCTAATAAATCATGTATGTATTCTTAAATTTTTTCATAAAATGCAGGCCCATTACTAATGGAGGTGGAAGGAAATTGAGACCAAAAGCCTGCTTTAATTCTGATTTAAATCTGAATTAAAGAAGGGATCAATAATCAGGAGGATAAAGACAATTCCAGCTGAAAATCAATGCAAATAAAGAGAGATAAAATCGGTTGAAAATTAGTTAAATTTAGATTTTTAATAAATTAGTTAGTTAACTGATCGTACACATATTTTGCATTCTTTTCATTACACTCCTACATTTATCGTGTAATAAATCTGCTAAATTTCTTATCTTAAATGTCTATTTTGCAGAAGATAATCATGAAGAGAAAAAGGATAAAACCAAATAAATACCAGTTAAAATCAGATTTAACTGGATTTATTTGGTTAGCTGAGGATGATCCCAGATCTAATTAGAATAATCAAGGATTGGGACAAATGTTTAGCTGAAGATTAGAGCAAATTAAAAAGATAACACCAAATGGAAACCGATAAAATTCAGATTTTTATAAATCCATTTTAGCTAGCTAAAGATCAACTGTGAATAACGTCAAATACAGAGTCCAAATTCAAAATTCAAAGGGATAAATGGATAGAATGAAAATCAACGAATAAGATGAAACAATTTTGACTTGCTGGCTGGATATATTTTAGTATTTGAATTATAACTTTCACTACCTAAACCCAAATCTGATAATTTAAGATGATCCAAAAAGAAGACTTAAAAGTCTATGATTAGTCTCTAAATTTACATAATTTGTATCACATCTTCAGATTGATTTCATATTAAATTCTACTAATAAAGCTTTGCTTGCTTGATTCTAGGTCCATGGTGTGCAATGAAGAAGAAGACCATAAATCACCATTTAATTGGTGATTAAAGGCCTATTAGAGATAGCCATTGACCTAGAGAGCTGATTCTGTCAAAACCAAGGGTTGTAAACCAGAAACCGGGCACAGGGCCTGATAGGGGACAGACGGGACCGCGCGCGGCTCGAAGCGCCACGCGCGCGGCCCCAGTATGGCCGCAATCGTGGCCACGTTTTCGGCCAGGTGATTGAGGCAAAACCTGCACAAAAAATACGAAATTTCAGATCAAATAATAAACTTGTGCAAGTGCTCAATTCTTCCGCTATAGCAAGTGGCTATGCGGGTCTTGATCCACAAGGAGGGTTTGCGATGGAAGCTTTACAGTTCTTTATTGAAATCATTAAGAAGAAAAGCGAAGATTCTTCTCTGTTTTAAGTTAAGAAAAGGAAAAAGGATTATGTTAAAATTAGAGAGAAAATGAAAGATGAAGAAGGTGGAAAAATCAGAAAACAATAAAAGCGACTATGTACAAATGGAGTGAGTGGAGAAGAAAGAGTTGGAAGAGGTGGTGATATAATTTACAGAAATGATCGAAAGGAAAGAAGATGAAGAAATACTTACCTAGGTTGAGTGATGACTTACCTGGAAACCGTTGCTTGTTCTACCTTTGCTTCGGAGGCGTTCAACGCATAGATCATAAACTCGATCTCAGTCCCCTGGCACATTATATCGTCAAGCCTAGCAAGAACGAGGTGATGCGGATCTTGGAAGAGGAGAACGTCTTCATGAACTATCGCTGGCTCTCACGTAGCTTAGTTATGCTTGCTTTGGATTTCACTTGTAAACTCAACAAATACAACCAAGGTAAAGTAGAAGAGGAAGACGAAAAAAAAGAAAATGAAAGTAAAGAAGAACATAAAAATGTTACCTTTATTACTTACTGAGACAATGAAAGAAAGGAGGAGGAGTACATCGGTGTCACTCTCAACATCAGCCTCTCTCTCTTACTTACATGAATCATCATCTAACCTAAGCCTACATACAAGTTACATAAAAAAGAAAAGAAAAACCTAAACCTAGAAATGAAAAGCTTGGCTAAGTCTTATCTCTGCATGGTCCTCCCTTTTGCTTTTGAGTGCAGGTATTTATAGGAGAAATGGAGAGGGTAGAGGAGTATGAAGATAAGTAAATCTGGCAATTTTTGAACTCTCCTTATCTTCAAACTTGATTTGAGGTGGATATTCAGTTCTGATCTGCAGTTTATTGGCGTGTTGATTGCTGAATATCACATATCAAATGACAGAATTAGAAATAATGATCAACATAAGAGTTGTAGCTCTGTCAGTCTGCTATCTGGATCATCTTGAATCATTAGAATTGAGATTCTGTAGCAAAAGTTATGATTCGAATACTAAAATGTATCCAGTCAGAATCTGAATCAAACTTGCTTCAACCAATCGATTCTGAGAGGATTCTTCTCAACCAGTTTTCAACCTCTTGATTTTGCCCTGATTCATTGAGTTTAAATTAATTCTGATTTAATTCAGAATTTGGTGGGCTTTGGGCTCATTTCTCTTCATCTCCTTAAAGAATGGGCCTGCAAATAAATTAAACAATTAATTAGGACAATGCAGGCTTTTATTCTATATAAGTATGGAAATATGACACTTAAATATGCAACATTAGCGACCAATCACACCCCCATACCTATCTTTTGCTCGTCCTCGAGCAAAACAACTAAACTATACTAAGGATTATTAGACCACTTTCGCAGGTCGCGCGATTGCACTGAGCATGTGCAACAAGCCGTTAAACCTCTAGGTTTTCCCTAGAGGACGAGTTTTGTCTCGTGAGGGTTTTCAGCGGATTGCACCCACAAAATCCATAAAGAAAGAGAAATAAAGAGTTAGTATTTTTGAAAAGCATTTTGAAAGGAAAAAATATTTGAAATATAATTGTAAGATCTAAGCAATCTACAAGTTATAGGAAAACTAAATTTTTCATTCCTAAACTTAGTCTCTATTCAAAAATTTGTTATCAATTAGAGTAAGGAGTCAAATTGTACTTCTCATCTAGTCTATTACTTTACCCTAAGTCATATGCACTTGTGACTGTGAAAATTTTGACTAAGGGTTCATTAACTCTAACTCTTATGCCTTATTTATTTATATAATATATTTTTTGGTGGTATTATTTCTTAGTTTAGGCTTTCTAATCTGCCCATGTAACGAGCCTTTAATCGATGACTCCCAAACAAGACGGTCTTAGGGCACCAGGTGAGAAGACACCCCTAGGACTTAAGGACTCGAGCAAACAAGGCCACAAAACTAAGGATTTTATTATATGAACCTCTTTTAGGCGTGAATACTTATGCTTTATTAGGCACAAATACCCAGCTTAATCAGAGGATTTTTATATATATTTTCTCAAAACTTATCTAATCATCTTTCGCATAAATACTAAGGCTTTCTTAGGCCAAAGCACCTAGCTAATCAATAATTAGATTTGTTTATCTTTTTTTTTCTTTTTATAAGGCATAAGAATCTTTGTTTTTGAACCCTAAGTGTGTAAGTGTATGAAGTGTGCATATTTCATCAAGGTAAAGATCAAGACTAAATTACTTTGACAAATTATCTTCCTAACCCTAAAATCAAACAAATAATCTTATTTTGACCAAGTATAAGAAATCCTAATTTGGATTTTCCTATTCCTTAAAATTAACTTAATTTCTTACAAAAAATATGTCAAAGTATTGTTTCCATTTTCAAAAAGTTTTTAAAAGAAAAGAAAATGTTAATATTTTTTTTAATAAAAAGAAAAGTTATGTTAGACCCTCCCCCACACCTATCTCATGCATTGTCCTCAATGTATGAATTAATGCATAGATGCATGAAAAAGAAGAAAGGGAAGGAAAATGTTACCTTAAGGTGGTGGTTCCGGTGGTGGTCTGATTGGTCCACGAAACGTGGCCCAATCAACTTTGCTTTGGGTTCGGAGGAACCCACCAGAAATATCGTTAATATAACCCATTAAAAAGATAAATCCATGAAGGATTTTTATTAAGTATTTAACCCATCTAATTTTCATATTCCATAATTGATTTCGGAGTCAAATTGTCAACCACCTCGTCCCAGAATGGAGTATGAAATGATAGAACAGTTGACTTGGACTCATGAAGGACAGGAACTAATACCGACTGAGGAAGGTGACTTAAGTCAAGTAAAGGTTCAGGAGTCGAAATTGGTTCAAGAAGCGGGTCCAAGTCAAGAAGTTGAAACTCAAGTCCACATGTATTTTCTAACAATGGGATGTGACCTAATATGGGTGATTCCAGTTCAGGAATGATAGGTGGAGGAATCAAAACTGACTCTAAAATATTACTCAAGTTTGGTAACAAAACAGGAGTCAATATTGATTCAGAAAGTTGAACTGGATCACAGATGTGAGAATCTAGGTCACATATCTCATTGAGTTCAATATCAAAAAATGGAGAACTTGCCAATTTGTCAATAGGATCTTCAAAAGTGTATAATTGGTCAAGTTCAATATGATCCTCAAAGATGGGTGATTCAATTTCATTATGAATTGGGACAGGATCCAATGTCGACTCCGGGAAAAGATTGAAGTCAGGTAAAGATACCGGAGTCATTATTGAATCAAGAAGAAGAATTGAATCACTAAGTTGGGGTTCAAGATCATATTCATTTTCAAGTTCGATTTTAGGAAAAGGATAACTTGCCAAATTATCAATTTCATTTGGAGTTTGGGCAAGTTCAAATGGTTGTGCTGAAATGGAATCTTGATTTCCAAAACTACATGACTCTTCGGCTCTAACAGAATAGTTAGTGACACCAGGACGGTGGGAACGTAGAGATTCGACCATCATATCTATGTCACGATTACGAGTGTTTTGAGCCTGAGTCATGGCTTCAAGCATCTTTTCATAGTTGATAGGTTCATTGTTTTGATGAAAAGATGAAGAATTATCTTGGAAGTGGTAATGAAATTGTGAGTCCATCAGATTTTGGGATTTGTGTTTGGACTCACGCATACTCATTTCCAAAATTGATGGTTTCCTATTTTGGACGGGTGGAACTGAGTATGAATCTTGAACATAATATGGACTGGGTGGAGAAGGAGGACAAGGTGGTTGAAAATTATGCTCGGGGGAGGTGAATCCCCACTGACTCGGTGAAGAGTGAAATCATTATGGAAATTATAGTTATTAGATTGGGGGTATGAGTTATATTGATTCGGATAAGACCAATCCGGCACACTAGGTTGGTCAAAGTTATGATATGCCGGGTTGGTAATATCCGAAAATGAAGTCGGTGTGTAATATGGATTATTATTGTAGTTGAAAAAATTATTATTATAGTCCATATCACACAATAGAAAAAAATTCTAACCTAAGTTAGGGTAGACCTATGACCTAGACGACTCCTAACTGATTAGACTGTCCACGGGAGCTCTAATGCAGACTTTGACCACAAGCTAATCAGTCAGGTCAGGGCAAGATTGGTGGGAGGTTTTCCGTCAAAGACATTCCTTAATTAAATAACCACCAACCTTCGGGCTTTCGGCCCTCAATCCCTTTCCTAGACACTGATTTTGCAGGAGTCAGATTCCAACACTTTTTCCCCTTAGGATAATCTCCTAATTGAGTCCGAGATGTCCCTAGGGCCAACGTCTACTCATTTTAAGTTAGGCTTGGGTTAGTGAGTGCTTGGAATGTGATTTTTGGGCTAAGGAAGGGTGATTAAATCCCTACCTTATCTTGTTAATGGGTTAGTGCCCTTAAGATCAATTTGTGCAACTGTACAAGATATATAAGATTCACTCAAAGCGATATAAATCAACCAAGAAGTGAGTCCTATGCTAAATGCAATGCATACGTACCTTGCTCCAGCACTCTTCAATAGTAAAAATAAATGAATTGAAAAGACGCGTGCCTAAAATGCAAACGTCTAATCAATTTTAACTTTTGCAACAAACGTTTTACTGTTGATTATTAGCAGGCTTATGTGATGCATATAAGAAATAAATAATTGCAGCAAACTAGAATTTGCAAACTAAGCAGCCCTGCAAAAAGCTGTTAGTAGTCAGCTCTTCATTGCCGCGGATCCGCGGCTTTTGCCGTGGAAACGCGGCAATTCAGAGGGCAATGGGTCTCTGCTTTCTAGAGCAGAGGCCCAATACCACTTATATGTTACTGCAATATTAATTTCCTGCTTTGATTGCCCTGTAACCTGCAACAGAGAAGAAAATTCGTTTAGTTCTAAAAAATTTTCAAGAAAAATTCAGATTTCAATAAAAACATGTTACCCTCCCCGGCAACGGCGCCAAAATTTGATTGAGGCAAAACCTGCACAAAAAATACGAAATTTCAGATCTAATAATAAACTTGTGCAAGTGCTCAATTCTTCCGCTATAGCAAGTGGCTATGCGGGTCGTGATCCACAAGGAGGGTTTGCGATGGAAGCTTTACAGTTCTTTATTGAAATCATTAAGAAGAAAAGCGAAGATTCTTCTCTGTTTTTAAGTTAAGAAAAGGAAAAAGGATTATGTTAAAATTAGAGAGAAAATGAAAGATGAAGAAGGTGGAAAAATCAGAAAACAATAAAAGCGACTATGTACAAATGGAGTGAGTGGAGAAGAAAGAGTTGGAAGAGGTGGTGATATAATTTACAGAAATGAGAGAAAGGAAAGAAGATGAAGAAATACTTACCTAGGTTGAGTGATGACTTACCTGGAAACCGTTGCTTGTTCTACCTTTGCTTCGGAGGCGTTCAACGCATAGATCATAAACTCGATCTCAGTCCCCTGGCACATTATATCGTCAAGCCTAGCAAGAACGAGGTGATGCGGATCTTGGAAGAGGAGAACGTCTTCATGAACTATCGCTGGCTCTCACGTAGCTTAGTTATGCTTGCTTTGGATTTCACTTGTAAACTCAACAAATACAACCAAGGTAAAGTAGAAGAGGAAGACGAAAATAAAAGAAAATGAAAGTAAAGAAGAACATAAAAACGTTACCTTTATTACTTACTGAGACAATGAAAGAAAGGAGGAGTACATCGGTGTCACTCTCAACATCAGCCTCTCTCTCTTACTTACATGAATCATCATCTAACCTAAGCCTACATACAAGTTACATAAAAAAGAAAAGAAAAACCTAAACCTAGAAATGAAAAGCTTGGCTAAGTCTTATCTCTGCATGATCCTCCCTTTTGCTTTTGAGTGCAGGTATTTATAGGAGAAATGGAGAGGGTAGAGGAGTATGAAGATAAGTAAATCTGGCAATTTTTGAACTCCCCTTATCTTCAAACTTGATTTGAGGTGGATATTCAGTTCTGATCTGCAATTTGTTGGCGTGTTGATTGCTGAATATCACATATCAAATGACAGAATTAGAAATAATGATCAACATAAGAGTTGTAGCTCTATCAGTCTGCTTTCTGGATCATCTTGAATCATCAGAATTGAGATTCTGTAGCAAAAGTTATGATTCGAATACTAAAATGTATTCAGTCAGAATCTGAATCAAACTTGCTTCAACCAATCGATTCTGAGAGGATTCTTCTCAACCAGTTTTCAACCTCTTGATTTTGCCCTGATTCATTGAGTTTAAATTAATTCTGATTTAATTCAGAATTTGGTGGGCTTTGGCTCATTTCTCTTCATCTCCTTAAAGAATGGGCCTGCAAATAAATTAAACAATTAATTAGGACAATGCAGGCTTTTATTCTATAATAAGTATGGAAATATGACACTTAAATATGGAACATTAGCGACTAATTACCAGGGCTTGTCCCCTGGCCCCTGTTCCCCTGGTGCCTATAAATACCCCTTGGGGTTCCAGAGTTTGGGAGATACAGAGTTTTAGGAGTAAGTTTCATTCCATGTTGTAATTTAGGGTAGTTTAGTTTAGGTTAGTTCGTCTTTCTCCATTGTATTTTCCATTTTGTAGATCTTGTAATAGGGAGAGAGAGAGTGGTACATGCTTGGAATGCAAGAGTGCTTGTAATAGAAGGTGACAATCTATGAAAGGTGCTCTCTTTACCTCTTTATGTTTTCTTCTCTCTAATCTTTTTTACATGTGTAGCTAGTCTTTTTTCTCATGGCAACTAACTACTAACCACCAACTAGTCTACTTCTTTTATGATAATCCACATGAATCTAATAGCCTCGGTTTGGCCTTGCTCTTGCAAGAGCTATTAATGGCTCATGATGATGGATCTAACACTCTAACTTCCCAACCACTAACAAGCTAATATTACTTTACTCCATGCTTACTTTTCTATAGTTTTGATGGTTTAAGTGTAGCTTGCACTTGTTTGTTGAATTGGGTTGTGATGAGTTACATATGGGCCATGCTTTGTAAAAACTCTTGAACCAAGGACTAGTGATGGCCAATGATACATATTGAGGCAACTATCACAAGGAGGTTAGCATGTTGGTGGAGTCATTAGTAGTTAGTGCCATGAGTTTTCTTTCTTTTTCACTTTGTTTTAAAAATACAACAAAAACCACAAATACATTCTTTTCAATGTTTCCCCCTTCTTCGTATTTCACCGTACCTCTCTTTCATTCTTTGCTTTCTTTTCTTTGATTCTTTCAAACATTGAAGAACCGTTAACATACACGTGAACATACCGTGTAAGCTTCTATCGCCTCCCGTCCTTGTAGATTCGACTCGTTTTAGCCTCTATGCTATAACGGAAGTATCGAGGAAGCCAAAGAACACACACTTTAAATCTTAACTTTAAAACATACACTTTTTGTGTGCGGTTTTCCCCCGATCAAATTTTGGCGCCGTTGCCGGGGATGGGAACGGTTTGATTTCACATTTTTGTTAACTTTTCTTCTTTGTTTTTTGGTGTGCAGGTTAAAGTTTTAGCATTGCAGAAGTCCACACTTGCTCAAGTGTGGTTGGGTAATTCTTGTATATTTTTATATTCTACTACTAATTTTTGTTTATATTACCTGTGCACTGTAAATAATTATAAGAACTAAAATATAGAAATTGGATGTTTTAAAACGGTTTAGACATTTGCATCTAGGCACGTGTCAATTTTTATTCCAATATACTGTATTTTATTCTTATGTTGTTGTGATACTGATAGGAGGTGTACATATTGCATTGCATATAGTTAGGACAAACACTTAAGTGATTTACTCACTTTTTTATGTTCATCTTATCTATATTACACACTTGCACAAATTAAACTTAAGGGCAACACCCAATACAACATAAGGTGGGAAAGTTATTACCCTCCCTTAGCCCAAAAATCACCTCCCCACTCACACAACCAACGCCTTAATAAAATTGTTAGACGTTGGCCCCTAGGGACATCTCAGACTCATTTAGGAGATTGACCTAAGGGGGAAGTTGTTTGAATTTGACTCCTGCTAAATCGGTGTCTAAGGTTGGGGATTGAGAGGCGAAACCTCGAAGAACGGTGGTTTGGCATAATTAGGCCCGTTGCTCTGGCACTGATACCTCCCACTGATCTTGCCCCTACCTGGGCCAATTAACTCGTGGTCAGCTTCTGACAATAGACCCTCTGTGGACAGTATAACCAGTTAGGATTCGTCTAGGTCTAAGTCAACCCTAGCAGGCTTATTTTCTTTTTCTTTCTTTGTTTGTTTGTTGTTTGTTTGTTTTCTTTTTTTTTGTAAATTGTGAAATGGATTTTAACAACAATAATTCTTTCAATCATGATATAAATCCATATTTCACTCCGACCTCATTTGACTCAGATAACTTCAGCCCGGCTATGTACAACATGAACCAACCATATATGCCGAGTTGGGATTATCCGACTCAATATGACCCTTATCCTCAATCATATGACTATAATCTTCAAAATAATTTCAACTCTTTATAGAGTTCATGGGGATTCACCTCCCCTGAGTCAAATTATCAACCATATTGTCCACAATTTCCACAATATTCATTCCCCGATTCTTCTTCATATCCTACTTTTCCTGAACCACCAATTGAAAAAAATCATCATTGCAAAGGACTTTGGAAGAAGCGATAGAGGCCCAAAAACAATTTGAAAATAATATGGCCTTATCATGTCCACAAAATTTCCAACATTCATATAGTTCTTTTCCAGAACCAATCAAAGAAAAATCATTGTGGGAACACACTATGGAATTTGTACAAGAGACCGAGCGAATAATTCAAAATATGAATAAGTTCCCATGTCCATCAGATATTCATATGACTCAAGAATCTTGCCATTTTGGAAATCCAGCTTCAATTTCATCATACCAACCTGAACTTGACCAACATCTAATTCCTGATACTTTGGCAAGTTTTCCATTTCCTGAAATTGAACTTGAATATGAATGTGAACCTGAGCCTCAATTTCGCGATTCGAGTTCAATTCTTGAATCAATATCAACTCCTGTAGTGTTACCTAAACTAAGTAACATTCTTGAGCCAGTTTTGATTCCCATACTTCCTGAACTTGAATCAATTATTTCACCCATTCACATTCCTTCTGTGGACGAAAATCAAATTCAATTTCCTTATATCCTTTTGAACTTGCCCAAAATTTTGAGAACCATCTTGAAATTTTAGCAAGTTATCCTTTTCTCGAAATTGAACTTGAGCTTGAAAGTGATCCTGAACCTCAAGTTGGTAATTCTATTTCACTTTTTGATTCAATAATGACCCCGGTATCTTTACCAAATTTTTTCTCTATTCCGGAGTCAACATTGAATCATGTACCAATACACCGTGAAATGGAATCACCAAACTCTTATGATCACACTTCATTCATGGGGAAAGTGTGTGAAAATCAATTCTTTGGTTTGGACCCTATTTTTGAATCAATTTGACTCTCATTGTTGACTCTCGACTTGATCTGAGTCAACTTCCCGAGTCGGTATCAGTTTTTATTCCTGAACCCTTTGAGTCCAAATCCAGCATTTTCAAAAATCACACTTCATTGTTGGACAAGAATGTTGACAAAAATGACTCAATAATTATTTTTGAAAATTGGAAATTAGATGGGGATAATTTTTTAAATAAGACCATCCAGTCCATCCTTCTTTTACTAGGTCATATTAGAGAGGTCATTGGTGGGTTCCTGCAAGATCCACGCTATTTTGATTGGGTCGCAACGCTTGGCCCAATCAGACCACCACCGGAGCCACCCCCTTGAGGTAATCTTCCTTCGCTCTCCATTTGTTTCATGTATTTACATATTCACGATGCATTGAGGCCATGCATGAGATAAGTGTGGGGGAGGGTTTACTAACGTAGTTAATTTTATATTTTCTTCCTTTTACACTTCTTTTTAATTAAACAAAAAAAATCTTTTATATAAAAACTTTTTACAAAGCTTTTTGAAACAAGATAAGTAGTTTTTATTTATTTTTAAGAAAATTAAGATTATCTTAGGAATTAGGAAGACCTAAAATTATGAAATTTTAAACCATGTCAAAATAATAGATCTTGTTTAAATTTTAGGATAAGAAAGTAAAATTGAAAAGATAATTTGATCTTGAATTGCCTTAGATTTATGCACTCCACACTTACACAATTTTGGGATTGAAATAAAGACTGAAAATGTCATAAAAATATATATTCAAAAAAAATTATTATAAATAAAAATTACTTATTGAAGTTGGGTAATTATGCCTCAGGAAGCATGCTTATTCACACCTAAAATGGTGGATAAAAATAAAATAAGCCCCTTTAGTTTTGTGGCCTTATTTACTCGAGTCCTTAAGTCCGAGGGATGTTTTCTCGTCTGGTGCCCTAAGACCATCTGGTTTGGGAGTCACCGGCTAAAGGCTCACTACCCGGGTAAATAAGAAAGCCTAAGAAAACTAAGAGAAGAAAAAAAATAATATATATAATATATATATAAACAAATAGGATGAAAGTTAAAGTCGATATCCCAAAAATCTTCACAGTTCACTAAGTGCATATTTTTTCTAAGAGTTTTATGAAAGATCAAAGAGTCAATTCAATTTTAAATTCTTACATTCAATTTATAACAAGATTTTTTACATTTTGACTTAGTTTAAGAAAGAACAATTTCTGGTTAACCTCTGACCTTGAATCACTTATATTTTCACAAAAATACTTCAACACTTTTCTCTATTTCAAAATGCGTTTTTAAAAAAAATACTAACATTTGATTTCTTTCTATATGAATTTTGTGGGTGTAATCCACTGAAAACCCTTAGGAGACAAAACTCCTCCTCTAGGGAAAACTTAGAGGTTTAACGGCTTGTTGCACATGCTCAGTGCAATCGCGTCACCTGCGAAAGTAGTGTAATAATTTCTTAGTTTTTTGTTTTGCTCGGGACGAGCAAAAGATAAGTGTGGGGGTGTGATTAGTCTCTAAATTTGCATAATTTGTATCACATCTTCTCATTGATTTCATATTAAATTCTACTAATAAAATTTTGCTTACTTGATTCTAGGTCCATGATGTGCAATGAAGAAGAAGACCCTAAATCACCATTTAATTGGTGATTAAAGGCCTATTAGAGATAGCCATTGACCTAGAGAGCTGATTCTGTCAAAACCAGGGGCTACAAATTAGAAACCGGGCACAGGGCCTGACAGGGGACAGACGGGACCGCGCGCGGCTCGAAGCGCCACGCGCGCGGCCCCAGTATGGCCGCGAAAACGCGGCCTGGGACGCATTTCCACGGCCGTACGGCCGCGGTCGTGGCCGCGTTTTGGGCGAGGGCTTGTCCCCTGGCCCCCTGTTTCCCTGGTGCCTATAAATACCCCCTTGGGTTCCAGAGTTTAGGATATACAGAGTTTTAGGAGTAGTTTTCATTCCATGTTATAATTTAGGGTAGTTTAGTTTAGGTTAGTTCTTCTTCCTCCATTGTATTTTCCATTTTGTAGATCTTGTAATAGGGAGAGAGAGTGGTACATGCTTGGAATGCAAGAGTGCTTGTAATAGAAGGTGACAATCTATGAAAGGTGCTCTATGTTTTCTTCTCTCTAATCTCTTTTATATGTGTAGCTAGTCTTTTCTCTCATGGCAACTAACTACTAACCACCAACTAGTCTAACTTTTTTATGATAATCCACATGAATCTAATAGCCTCAGTTTGGCATTGCTCTTGCAAGAGCCATTGATGGCTCATGATGATGGATCTAACACTCTAACTTCCCAACCACTAACAAGCTAACATTACTTTAATCCATGCTTACTTTTCTATAGTTTTGATGGTTTAAGTGTATCTTGCACTTGTTTGTTGAATTGGGTTGTGATGAGTTACATATGGGCCATGCTTTTTAAAGCTCTTGAACCAAGGACTAGTGATGGCCAATGATACATGTGAGGCAACTATCACTAAGAGGTTAGCATGTTGGTGGAGTCATTAGTAGTTAGTGCCATGAGTTTTCTTTCTTTTGCACTTTGTTTTAAAAATACAACAAAAACCACAAATACATTCTTTTCAATGTTTCCCACTTCTTCGTATTTCACCGTACCTCTCTTTTCATTCTTTGCTTTCTTTTCTTTTGATTCTTTCAAACATTGAAGAACCATTAACATACACGTGAACTTACCGTGTAAGCTTCTATCGCCTTCCGTCCTTGTGGATTCGAGTCGTTTTAGCCTCTATGCTATAACGGAAGTATCGAGGAAGCAAAAGCACACACACTTTAAATCTTAACTTCAAAACATACACTTTTTGTGTGCGGTTTTCCCCCGATCAGTCTACAACTCTTAAGTTGATCACTGTTTCTAATTCTATCATTTGATAAGTTATATTCAGCAATCAACATGCCAACAAGCTGCAGATCAGAACTGACTATTCATATCAAATCAAGTTTAGAGATAAGAGGAGGATTCAAATTCAAAAATAGCAAGATTCCCCTATTTTCATACTCCTATACCCTCTGCATTTCTCCTATAAATACCTGCAATCTCAAAGGCAAAAGGGGACGATCAAGCAGAGATAAATTTTAGGCCAGTTTTTCATTTTTTTTAGTGTAGGTTTTTATTTTCTTTTTATGTAATATTTAGTTTTCATTTATATAATTCAGAGGAGATCAGAGTTTCATAGGAGAATGAGAGTGAAGCTTGTGCTGAGAGTGACAACGATGTAAGTTGTTCTTTTTTTTCTCTTATTGTTATAAGATTGAATCTAAAGTACATTTTTTATGTTCTTCTTTATTTTTGTGTTCTTCTTCTTCTTTTCTACTTCTCTTCTTTTGGTACCAATTACTATCTAAGTGAGTCTTATAGTATCGAAAGAGCCTTGCCTTTGCGAGTGCCACCGATAGCTCATGACGATGGATCTTAATCCCAGTCTGTATCATTTCATACTTGTATTGTCTTGATGATGTAATATGGAAGAGACGGGAATCAACTCTTATGGGCTATGCGCTGATTGCTTCCACTTCAAGGTAACATCGTTGCAAAGATTCAAGGTTAGTATTTGGCCAGAGGAGGTAAGTATTTCTTTTAGTTTTCTTTCTTTTAATTCTTTAGTTTAGATCACCACAATCTTCCAACTATTTTTAGTCACTCTTTTCTATTTCTTTGTATATATCTATTTTCTATTTTTTTCACCTTCTCAAACCTTCCACTTTCTTATTAACATAACTTTAAACTATTTTTCTTTTTCTTTTAAAGAACTAAAAGAAGATCTTTAACCATTGTATGTAACTTAAAACGGAACTTGCTAAAAAAAGCTTCCATCGCTAAGTCCCTCCTTGTGGATCGCGACCCGCATAGCCACTTGCTATTGCGGTAGTATTGAGTACTTGCACCCTTTATTCTAAGTTCTGAAATTCTGTATTTTGTGTAGGTAAGAACTAAATCATTAACCGAAGATCAACGAAGAATCGTCAAAACTAGATGGTCAAAATGTTAAATCTTTTGAGATAAATGGAAAGCAAATCAAATCCAAAGGATCGCAACCCTTGATGTGGCTAAATGGCCACATCTGGGCCACGGATCCACGGTAAAAGCCGTGGATCCGCGGCTTTGTTGAAGAGATAGGGGAAGCATTTGCTTCCCCTATCTGCTCTCGCTCTTCCCCTTGGGATACTGCATTATACAGAGAATAAGGGAGCAAAGACTAGTTTAACTTTCTTTCTTTATTTTTAAGATTTAGGATCATTGTTAGATAGTTTATGAGAAGTTGAATCTCAATTTTATTTTTATAGTTCAGTCCAGAAATAAGTGAGAGAGAGTAAAAGAGAGTGTAAATGACCGTTGAAGTGACAATCAAAGGAGATTCACCATTACTTAAACTCTGCTCAACTTTATTGGTATGTCTATGTTTTCATTTCATTCATTGTTTTCTTTTCCATCGTTATGAATAGCTAAATTGGTTTTCTGGGTTCACTGTTCTTCTTCCTCTATAAGTATTCTTCTTAATTGATTTCTATAAAAAGGACCCAATGAATCATATGAATGCCTAAACTAGGCCTTGCATTTTAGCGAATGTTCTTGAAGGCACATGAGGATACGCTTGGACTTATCTTAAACTTCAATCTTCAAAAGAAGTCTTAAACTAGTTTTTATTTCATACTTGAGAAAATCTTGATGATTTAACTTTTCTTTTAAGAACTGTTTCAAAAAGAAGTAAATTTTTTCAAAACTCATCTTATGTGTTTTACTTGATCCCTTCTAAAAAACATAATCTTTGCCTATGATCTCATTAAGGCAATTTAAATTTTAAGAGAATGACACATAGTTGAATAATAGAATAGTGAGCTCGGATTCTTCTTTATTAAAAAATAAACAAACACCATCACTCTTAAAGCCTTTTAAAGATCACTCTCTCCAAACCTTTTCCAAGTTTTAAGTTTTCTTTAAATTATCTCTCTACTCTCCATTCTCTTTTCGCATTAGAAAATATCAATACCATTCTTTGCTTTGAAACAATACATCGAAAAGCTTTCATCGCATTCCACCTCATGGATCACGACCTATTAGCCCAAAGTTACACGGTAATTCTCATTGCATTTACTTGCAACCAATTTTTTGCGCCTCAGGACTGGTTGTTAAGAGCAAAAGGGGGAGATCAAAGAGTAGGAGACCCAAAAGGGATCCGGATACTTCTAGCAGTAATACTTGCTCGTATTGCAGGAAATCGGGGCACATCAAGAAAAATTGCATGAAATACAAAGAGACGCTAAAGTGAAAAGGCGACAAGGATTCTGATGGGAGTAGTACCAGTGGAAGGTCAAAATAAGCTGGTGTTGTCAAAGAAACAGATGAAAATCCATGTGATGTCTTGGCGGCTCAGTCAGGAAAGAAAAAATACTCAGATACTTGGTTATGTCTTGGGGTGCACATATCCCATATGCCCAAAAAGGAAGTGATTCTGTACATACAATCCTTACGATGGAGTCTCTATCCTGATGGGTGATAATGTAGTGTGCAAAATTGTTGGCATTGGCAACATCCGTATGAGAATATTTAATGGACATGTTTGAACCCTCACGAACGTGCGTCACGTTCGTGATTTAAGAAAGAATATTCTCTCGTTAGGAGCTTTGAAAGATCAAGGGTGCAAGTTTTCAGGTGTAGATGGAGATATTAAAGTTACCAAGGGCTCCATAACGATTCTTAAAGGAGAATGGTCAACAAACTTGTACAATATAATTGGAAGCGTTATTGCTGTGCTACAACAACAATGGAGAAGGAGGATACTACAAGAATTTGACACATGCGTCTTGGATATATGAGTAAGCGTGGTCTTCAAGTCCTACGCAACAAAGGTGCTATAATAGGTATCAAATATTTCAAACTTTGTCTTTTTAAATTTTACATCATGGGTAGACAATGTAGAGTATCTTTCTCTATACCACAGCACAAGACAAAGGGCTTGCTAGATCTCATACACACGGATGTGTAGGGACCTTTGCCAATAGCATCCATCGGGGGTGCTAGGTATTATGTCATGTTAGATGACTTCTCCAGGAGAGTTTGGGTATACTTCTTGAAGCAGAAATCACAAGTATTTCAGAAGTTCAAGGAGTAGAAAAATATGGTGGAGGATCAGAAGGGTGAAAGATGAAAGTCTTGAGAGGGGAGTATATTTCTGCAGAATTTAAAGCTTACTTGGCAGGTGAAGGCATCAAACACCAATTAAGTATTTCAGGGCGAACAAAATAGAATGAAGTAGCAGATCACATGAATCAGAATTTACAAAGCATGCCCGTAGTATCAGGTTACAGGCTGACATGTCAGAAGAATTTTGGTAGAAGCGGTGAGTCATGCATCCTATCTTGTAAATAGGTCACCATCAACAATTGTTAATTTTCAGATCCCAGAAGAGACATGGCCATGAGAGTCTGTGAAAGAGTCTGTAAATTATTCAACCTTACGAATTTTCAGTTGTCCAGCGTACAGTTTGGTTGTTAGTCAGAAAAGGAACAAATTGTAGTCCAAATCTAAGAAGTGTGTCTTCATTAGGTTCATCAAAGGAGTCAAGGGTTTCAAACTTTGGCATTCCGAGACAAGGAGCGCTTTTATCAGCAGAGTTGTGGTCTTTGATGAAGAATCAATGTTGCAAGAAAAGTTAAAGACGGAGAATAAAGCATAAGGTGGAGCTCCAGACAGTTCAACAGATACTCAGTTAAAGGGAATTGAGTTCTCTGAGATCCCTAAAAGGCCTCATGGGTTAGATGAGAACGCCTCAGATTCAGATGGAGATGAACATGAGGCTTCTTAGGAGCAACCTAGACCATTGAGACGATCACTCAGAGTTAGGTGCCACCAACAAGATATGACTGGGATGATGATCATGTCTTGTTTGCATTAGTAACAGAATGGGTGATCCTAGTAGTTACAGGAAGGCAACCGAGGTAGATGACCATGACAAATTAATTAAAGCCATGGAATAGGGGATGGAGTTTTTGGATAGAAATTAAACATGATAATTGGTCGATCTTCTAAAGGACTCCAAGGCAATATGTTGCAGATGTCTCTTTTATAAGAAGGACAATGAGCAGTACAAGGCAAGGTTAGTTGCCAAGTGATATGTTGGACTACAATGAGATCTTCTTTCCTATAATCAAGTATACATTTATTTGGATATTATTGGCGATAGTTGCATAGTTTGATCTAGAGTTGGAGAAGTTGGATATTAAAATAGCATTTTTACACGGTGAGCTGGAGGAGAAATTATACATGAAGTAACCTGAAAGGTATATTCAGGAAGGTCAAGAAAATAAGGCATGTCTTCTCAAGAAGTCTTTTTATGGACTTAAGCAGTCTTCCAAGTAATGATACAAATGATTCGACTCTTTCATGATCAAGACCAAAGACAATTGATGTGAGTATGACAATGGTGTCTATTTTAAATAGAATTGTAACGCCCCGATCCCGCAGATACGGGAATGCTACGGCGACGTACATACGCAAGGCGAAAATACCCTCACATACATACTCTAAGTCTCAGTAAAGGAAATAAATACAATATACATAATTATTCTAATATTAAATAAGTACAAGAATACCTGCAAAAGGGTTAGTGATCATAATATATATGAAGACAGGGATAATAAGGAAATAAAAATAAATAATAAAAATGCCTATGAATTGAAAAGATGGCGGCTATAGATAATATCTCGTGAAGCGTCAGGTACTACATATCTCAGATCTCCAACCTGGGCATGCAAATACAGGGTGGTCAGAAAATGACCTAGTAAGTGGTAAAATGAAGGAAGCAGTAGTATATACTATAATAGTAGCACAATCACGATACTATATAATACATGCTTAAATACCAGTGAGACAATATAATTATACTAACAATCGAGATATAAGCATAGATATAAATAAGTGTTATATTAATACTATTATATTATAAATGCTTAGCATGTTACAACGGTAATAGTTCTACATTACTATCCAATTATAAAACATTAATATCAATTAACATTATCGAAAAGAGTCATATATATCTTCAAACCTTATATTATTATGGTATACCAATAAAATCAATTTATTTAAGTAATATATAGCAAGTTTTATTATTTTATATTTATTATTTAAACTAATAGTAACAGTAACATGATGATATCGTGTTTAATATAAACAATTATACATGAAGTTTGCAGAATAACCATACTATAGTGTTGTGATTATATAACATTGTGTGTTTATAGAGAATACATGGAACATGGAATACATAGAATATAAAGTATTCATGTATATGAATAGTGCGTCTGTGGAGAATACAGGAAATGTAAAGTATACATGTGACATGATGGTAAATAAGATAGCAAAAAGCGTAACATGTATAAAAGAATAATAATATACATGTATCGAGCAAGTCATGTTATTTAAACAATAATAACAATCAGTACCGCCTGATATTTTAATCTATCTCTTATAGTGTCTCATACCATTGACAGTTCATAACGTAGCCCATACTCCAGCCGTACCCATCTGAATATGGCATATGGGTACTATTATTCGAACGAGAGAGTGACCAAATAACAAGTATTCCCGATGTCACCATTGTTTATACTATTTTATTATGTTAATTGAAAACTCAATGGTCGATGAGCTCTGGTCGGGTGAGTTATCCTGTGCATACCTGGGACCACAACCTTAAACAAATCCTTAGTTACTGAGACCAGGGCTACCCGCTACTGCAAGAGTAAGAAACAAGAAGCACAATGAGCTATATGCAATTGGTCGCCAGCACTACCATCCCCTGTAGTGAGATAAATATGGATCCATGATATCTACTCAACAAACATAGTCAACTGTCAAGCCTCCTCCATTTTCATATTATATTTATTATATTTAAACTACACAGTGCATGATATATGTAATATGATTATAGGACATAAGCTTTCTTGATATCATGAAATAAGATATTGGAAAATGGAAAACAAGAGATGTGGTATTCTAGAGGTGGCCCCCATGACTTAGATCCACTTAGCAGTTGTTTCACACATCGCATATCAATAACACTCATGTCTAGTAACAGGAGGATCATATCAATATCAGGATTACATGCATGTAACAGGAATACAAGAAAAATCAAAGCATGTATATATGTGATTCCATATAACATCTAGCGTAACACAGGATCCGTATAACAAGTATACAAGTATATGAAATAACCATGTTTAGTATACTAAGTGTTTACAAGAAATAACAACGTCCAATGTACTAGAGTGTCCTGTAACAATGATACTAGTACATAGAATAATAGTGTTCATGTAACAGAGCACATGAAATAACAGTGTCTGGTATAATAGAGTATTCATGAAACAGTGATATTGTTTAATGTATAGAGTATCCATGTATCAGTGGTAAATGAACAAGAAATAATAGTATTCAGTGTAATAGTATCTGCATAATGGTAATAGATAACATGAAATGACAGTGTCCGTTGTGATAGATGTTACATAAACATGTGTCAATGATATATATAAACATGGCAATTTCTTTATTATTACTATGGTCGATATCACAAATGAATTTATGCAAGTTTCTATTTTCAAACTCTTTACAACTATTTTAATAATTATTAATTTATATTAAAATGTCTATTAATAATCCAATAATCGCTTATTACCAATATATACAACTAATCCAACCAATCTCTATCTTTTATATTAAATCATTAATCATAATAAATTTTTTTTATTAAATGTGTTTAGAAAGTACTCACACATATTTGAATTATAATGATTTACCATTTACATAATTTACTGGTCGACAATTATAATTTGTTAAATAAATCAATAACTTAATTTAATTCCACATGATGAAATTTAAATTAAAAAAATAAAAACATTCACATATCTAATACAGGGATTTAGCTCATTTTTGTACACTCAATGACTCTAGAATCGTCTAAATCAGACTCCAAATGCTCTAAAAATCGCCCAAACACTAAATTTAATAAAATGGATTAAATCTATTATAAAAAGATCTAAATTGTAGATAGTATAAATAGTTAGGGGGTTTTAAGTAAATTTACTTTTATATAGTTCTGGAGCACATTTGGGTTGCTAATGAGTCGGGTTCAGATTCGATACCCAAACCCAATTGACTTAAATGAATATGAGTTATTGGGTAATGGGTTGACGGGTCAGGTTTGGATCCAATAACCCGGATTCAACTTAAGTGATTTAGGTTTGCGTTTGAATTGGGTGCTACTAGGTTTAGGATCCATTAAAGAGATGGAGAGAGAGAACGAGTGCAGAGAGGGAGCATGTAACGTCCCGATCTCACGGGAACATAGACGTTATTGCGACATATATACGCAGGTTAAAAATACCCTCACGTATATATGCTAAGCATCAGTACAAGTAAGAATCAGAGTACGAGAGCACAATGGTAATATACATTCCAGCAATAATAGTATAAGTACGCAATTATCACAGAGCATGATACAATATTCAAGAATATTAGATCACCAAGAAGTGCAAAAGCATGATATGCAATATAACAAGACTAAAAAATACTCACGAGTAGCAAGATGAGGGTCCCGCGAGCTGATCAAGAAAGCTGGACGAAAAGGGGCTCTGGACAGACAACCGCTAATCTACGCTTTCGTTGCGTACTCTGATCAGCTACCGAAAGGCCTCCATAGTCCAGGCTCCTGGATCTGGACATGAAGATCCAGGGTTGTCAGAAAATAACCCAGCGAATATGTAAGATAAAGTCAATTAGCGTGCTCAAGCAGTCACACGTATACATGATCAAGTGATGTGGTTCAGGCATACAGTACAGGCAATGATCAGTAACATAAATGAAAAATCAGGAAATTAATAGTAAATCTGAAATCAGGTAAGTATACGTCGATAAATATGAATTGAAAAACATGCATAGAAAATGGTGTCGTGAACATTGGTACATATAAACATGTGAAGAGACATCAAGCATACGATAAAGACAAGTATGAAATAGAATATCAAGTAATGCGTTAAATACGAGTGTGGACAAAACCTGTTATATAAGCCTAGATTTTGGATTCATGAGATTGAGACATTGAGGGGATAATCCAATTAAGGAAACCCTCTCACACACACACTTCAAGTCACCATAGGTTGAGTTCATACAACTTGAGTTGCCCTCAGTGTAACAGAAAAAGAATGCCAGGAGTAATTACAATATTATAAAAATCATATGTACAGGTGACGAGCTAGATAACTTAATCATGCATTAATAACAATTAGTGTCACCTTTTATTATAATCATTTCCTTTCAGTGTTCCATACTACTGGTAGCTTATACCGAGTCCGTACTCCAGTGGGACCCAATCCGAACTCTGATATACGGATATTATTATTCGAATGAGGAAGTGATTCAATAACACCCGCTCTTGAGATTATTATTGTTTGAAAATTAAGTTATAGCATGTGCAGAGTAGTTCATGTATCAGTCATAATAGTAATAATAATAATAATAATCAGTATCATTGTTATTCTTGTCCCTTTCCCACCGGTGTCCCACACTACCGACAGTTCATGCTGGAGCCTGCATTTCTAGTAGAACTCATCTAAACTCCGATATGCAGGTACCATTATTTGGGTAGGGGAGAGACCAAATAACATACGGTCCTGACGTTATTGTAGTACAGGTGTGTGTCTATTAATATGCACTGAGAATGCTTATTATGCGAACACTAGGCGGCACAGGCAGGAGGAAGGATTATTTTTTCGTGGAGAATAGATTCAAGAGGTACCCCCCACAGATTCAAGAGGTGTCCCCCACCACGTGTGTGGCATGGAACTTTGGTCGTGTGGCACTTTGGTCCGTGTGGGGAATGGATTCTAGAGGTGGTCCCCACGCATTCAAGAGGTGACACCCACCACGTGTGGCATGGCACTTTGGTCCATGTGGCACTTAGTTCCATTTAGGATCCACCGAACGCTAGCATGATCATGAGATACACCTCGTCATCCCGACACCAGGCGGCATGCTCCGCCGGACGTTGGTATGATCATGTATTAACAAGAGTAATAGTGCGGGGGACATGAGTATATGAGATACAAGAGTTCATGAGTACAAGAGTTCAATAGTATCAAATGTCTGGTAGTGGTATAATAATCATGTCAAGCCCCTGCAAAAGTGATAATCATGAATAGACAATATAATACAGGTGTCAGGTGTAATAATGTCCAGTCTGGTGTCACAATATCAGGTCAAGTGTAACAGTACCAAGTGATGGCATATGTCAAGTATCAAGTGATAGAATGTCAATTGTCAGGTGTGAGATATCAGGTGTCAGGTATCAGCTATCAAGTGATAACATGTCAAGATGCAATAAGATAATTAACATGTCAGTGTCATGATATTAGTATATCAGATGTTAAATGTCAGAGAAAGTACAACAATACATTTAAGTACAGTGATCCAACAACATGTGAGGCAGGTCATATGACATGATATAAAAAAACGATATGAATAAACATTTCACACTCTTCACAATTATATCTGTAATAATAATAGATTAATCTATTAAATAGCTATGCGAAGCTGAGCGAAACGGAGCGTATCTAAGCATATCTAATACACATACAATACCAGCTCAATGAGTTACAATAAGACCAACAAATGGATAACAATATACATGCCCAACCGTAAATAATATAAGCACAAGGGAAGAGTAGTCACAATTAACCAAGAATTGTACTCGCATAATATATATCAAGCATTAGGAAAACAATCGCAATAACGAGTCAAGGTACTCGCAAAGCATGTAACAAACCCTAGAACAGAACTCGCAACACATGAAATAATATGAGGAAAGCACTCGCCTCAAACCATGAAACACTGAGCACGATTAGGAAAACCTGAGAACACCACGTGCATGATGAGAGAGAAAGGGGAGAGACCAAGTGAGAGAAAGAGAGTGGAGAGGAGAGAGAGAGACGGCTAGGGGACAGAGAGAGATAGATGCTGGAAAAGGTTAAAAGAGGGAAAGGAAAAGAGGAAAGAGGAAAGAAAGAAAGAAAAGAAAAGAAAAGGAGAAGAAGAGAAGAAGGGAGGGGGAGAAGAGGGTGTGGCCTAGCTGCTGGCAGCTGCCGGCCGCCAGGGAGGCGGCAGGGGGGCAGCGCGCGGCCGGAGCCCAGGGAGAAAGGGAGGTGGAGGGGTTGATCTTGTTATTGTGGTTGTTGGTGGTGGTGGTGAAGGTGGTGGTTAAAGGTGATGCAGTTGTGGGTGGTGTTGGGAAGTTAGAGAATGAGGTGGAGATGGCGGTTGGGTGGTGGAAGTAAAGGAGGTGTTGGATTTGAGGGTGAATTTTAGAGAAGAAGAGGAGGTAGTGGTGATGGATTTGAGTAAAATTGGAGGAGGGGGAGAGGTGATTGAAGATGAGGGAGGTGGAGAAGCGGAGAGGGGGACTTGGGGGGAGGCGGCGCCATCTAGGGGAGGCGGCGGCACTCCGATGGTGCGGCAGCGACAGTCAAAGGGAGGGGAGGAGAGAGGGTTGGTGAGAGAGGGGAAGAGGGAAAATGAGAGAGTGAGAATGAGAGAGATGGAATGAGTGAGAGAAAGAGAGAGAAGAAAAGAGAAAGAGGGGGAATGGGAGAAAGTATGGGATGGAGAGGGGGAGGTGCTGCTGTTGAGGTGGTCATTACAGGGGATGGAGGTGGCAGGGCGCAGCTAAAGGAAAAGAAGGAAAGAGAAAAAGAAAAGAAAAAGAAAAGAAAAAGAAAAAAAAAGAAAAGTAAAGAAAAAGAAGGAAAAGAGAAGGAAAAAAATAAAAAAACAAATAAATATATTATTAAATAATAAATTTAATAAAGTGAAATGGGATAATTAAGCAGATGAGCAGAGAAGAAAAAAGCAAGAAAAGAAAAGAAGAGAAAATAATATTATTATTTAAATCAGGAAAAAATTAACTGTTTCGAAAATGTTCTCAAAAATAGAAAATATTATTTTAAGATGCATGATGAAATTGGATTCAAGAAATTCAATATGGTTTTCAAATTAAAAATCCTGGAATCTACCAGCAATACTGGTCGAGACCAAATCCGATCAAATTTCGATAAATTCAGAAAAATCTCAATAAATGTATTTAGATAGAAAAATGAGATTCTAAGAAATAAAGTGAAAGCCATTTCTAGAAATTCAACTCCGTTTGAAAACTAAAAATCGGAAATCGGTCAGCGATATTAATTGACACCGATTTTTAAGATTTTGCAGAATAATTCTGAAAAATTTCAAAAAATCACGAAAAATCTAAAATATTGAAAAATAATATCTGAAACTAAAATCGGTCAAATCGTACTATCAGAAAGGTCAAATCATATTGTAGCTGGTATCGGTTCCCCAATCCAGACCAAGACTAACTCTAAGTCTGAGAATCCAGATTTGATACCAAATAACATAAATAATCACAAACCAAAAATAAATACAGGAAGAAAATTGAAACAATACGATCAAAAATTTTGGACACGTATCTGGTACGTATCCCGAGAATGGGTGTTACAGAGCAGGGAAGGCGGGTGGCGCACGGTGGCGCGACCGTGTGGCGGCAACCGGCTGGCCATCGTCGACGGTCGGCCCAGGTCGGTGGCGACACCTGGCTGGCTGGCGAGCTGGGAAAGAAAGAATAAATGATGAGAACGATGGAAAAAAGGAAGTGAAATACACCTAGAGGGGGTGAATAGGTGTACTAGCTAATTTAATGACAAATGATGCAGAATTAAAACTCAAATGCAACACACTATGTGTGACCAAAGAGTGTAGCCGAATTCCCTGTGAAGGGCTCTGGACTATTTCCTCAAGGTCCCTATAGATTAATAGTTGAGGTGCTGTATGAAGCTCTCTTGATTCAACACAAGTATGGGCAACATACATACTATATCTAGCATATGAATATGTGCAATATAAAGTAATGTAAGATATAAGAGAAATAGAGTTAGAGATAGTAGATAAAATGTAAACAATAAGATATGTTTCGAGGTTCGAGCCACTGCTCTACGTCCCCGCCTTCACACAGAAGGATTTTCATTATGTCCACACAGGACCTTCCACAAAGGGACCTTCACTAAGGAATTACAACTCTACACTTGGAGTTGTTGGCCCAAAGGCCCATCACTCGAGTTTTGATGATGATTAACTTATGTAGTTATTGTTTACTAGTGATCTCGTGTTTATATAGTTTCAGTTATTAATCTAGATATTAGTAGGTGTCTAGCTTCAACAAAGGAGTTTGAGCTAACACATGTAAATTCAAGAGCTCGCACGTCATGATCGCATCTAATACTCGGTTAGAGTCAAGCTCTTTGGATCGTGTTTGGATCGAGTTGACTTGGAGAAGGAGTTTTACAAGAAGACTTCAGTTTGTATTTAGTTTAGTTTGTTGAAGGGTAGAAAATACATTTGAAGCTCAAAATACACACACACAAAAATGCACGTTTTTCTAAAGTATGATTTTGGATTTTAACCAGTTTTAGTTCTGCTGATCTGCTCTACACCCTTTTAGATTTCTGATCATAACCTTTTATTTTTATATTCAATTAGTATAATTTAAATTGTATTTCAAAGATAACTTTTAGATCTACACTTCTTGTTCAATAATTATTTTCTGATTCAAATGTTAAAGATGTCAAATATTAGGTTGAAGTCTGTTCTGTTCTTGTTCTGAAAATACTTTATAGTTTTTGATTTGACACCTTTCAGTATTTTATTGATAATTTTCTATTTAGAAATGATATTGAATGATTAAGTTACATTAGAAATAAGACTTACAGATTATAAATTATTCTTATATACTTATTTCTGAATTCGGACATTTTCAGCTTGAAAACTGTGCTCAAAGTTGACCAACAGTCTGCCAGATTGGCAGTAACAACTAATTTTTGGAGGCTAATTTTTAACATGTTTTTAAAATGTGTTTTGTTGAATTTTAAGAGTCAATTTATTCCTTTTAACCTGGTAAAATTATACTAAGTCTGCTCTTCTAAAATCCTATGTAAAGGGGTCATTAGGGTTGAGTTTATTACAACAATAACAACAATTTCATTGAAAATCAAAGTTTTAGATTTCAAGAGAAAAAGTTTCTAGTGCCATCTTATTCATTTTCTACAGAGTTTCAAAAGAGTTTTGTGCTTAAAAGTTTTACTTTTATTTTTTTTCAAGGGTCAAAAAAATCAAAGAAAAATAGAGTTTTTGGGAAATTGATTTTTGATCTTCATTTCTATTTCTATGTAGTATTTTTCTCAAGTATTTTTCTTTATTATTTTGATTTCCAAACACCTTGTTTTTCTCACACTTGAGCTATCATTGCTATCCTATCTATAGGATCTTATTTTTGTGAAAAATATTGTTTGTGGTCTATTGTGATCACCAAGTATTGTAATCTCTTATTTGTTTTAGCTTTGTGCCTTGTCCCTCTTGTGCAGAGGTGATTGTTGGAGTTTGGCTTTGTGCCTTGCCTCTTGTGTAGAGGTGGTTGTGTTGGAGAAAGGAGTTGTGTACTCCTAACTTTGTTATTGCAAATTTCTCAGTGGAGGTTCCCTGTGTGGGAGGTCCTATGTAGACATAGTGGAAATCCTTCTGTGTGAAGGCAGGGACGTAGAGCAAGGGTGCTCGAACCTCAAAACATATCTTGATGTTTTCGTTTGATCCACTATCTCTAAACTCTACCTCTCTTATATCTTGCATTACTTTATATTGCTCACATTCATATGCTGGATATTATTTTGCTTGTGCCTATACTTGTATTGAACCAAGAGAGCTTCATATAGCACCCCACCTCTTAATCTAGAGGAATCTCAGGGAGTAGTCCAGAGCCCTTCATAGGGAATTCGGCTGCAGTCTTTAGTTACATATTGTGTGATTAAGTTTTAATTCCGCATCATTTGCATTAGATTAGCCTATACACCTATTCACCCCCTCTAGGTGTAATTTTAATTGGTATCAGAGCCTACGCTCCTGATATTAGATTTAACCACTCAGGAGTGAGCTCTTGGATTGCTAATCTACATTTGTATTTGTACACATATAGTCTATACACTCATCGATATATGAAAAATTAGAATGAGTGCTTACTTAAAAGCCCTAGGTCTGCATGTCTATCTTGCCATTACCAAGAAAACCTATTTTAGTAATGCCAAGTCTATTGAGGCTAATACACAAGCCCTAAATGCACTAAAGCATTCATTTAGCAAAGAATATTTATCTATGATTTCTCATTGTGATTTCACTTTTGCAGTGTGGAATATTTTGACCTCTCCCGAGCTACAAACGACAAAGAATGTGAAGAAAAAAAATCTAGTAGAGAAGAGTCCGATCAAGCTTACTTCATGGTCCAAGGGAATGACTCCCTTGAGGTAAACTCGGATACTCAACTGTTGGCCTAAAGGCCCATCACTCTAGTTTTGATGATGATCAACTCATGTAGTTATTGTACTAATGATCTTGTGTTTATTTAGTCTCAGATTTGTGATCAAGATCTTAGTAGGTGTTTAGCTTCAACAAAAGATTTAAAGTCAAGCTTTGGAGCTAGCACGGTTTGATTCAAGAGCTTGTGCATCAAGACCACATCAAGTACTCAAGAGGAGTCTAGCTCATTGGATCAAGTTTGGACCAAGTAAAGAAGATGAGAAGACTTCAAGTGAAGACTTCAAGATTAAGACTTGAGTCTAGGTTTGTTTTTATAAGATTTTGTTTTAGATTAAATGTAAAGGATAGAATAGTTGGTGGATTGCTCAAGTATACCATATACACACACACTCTTGATTTAGATGAGTTTTCATAAAAGAATTTTTATTTTGGAAAAATACAAAAGAGTTTTCTTTTTGAAAAATACCGGTTTGATTTTTGGAATTCTAAAGTATACATATCTTTAACCAAAATCATGTTTAGTGCTTATTGTCAAAAACATAGATATTTCACCATATATGTGTAGAGGATCATATCCATACACACCATGCTTTAAAAGAGTTTAAAATATCTTGTTTTTGTATTTGGAGAAGTTTTGGAAAAACCAATTTTGAAAAAATACGGTTTTCATTTTTAGCCAAAATTTCTAAGTTACAAAAATAGTTCAAATTGTTTGTAACATGTCTTGATTTTGCTCAAACATGTTTGTTTATCAAAGTATAATATTGAAACTATTTTTGTAGATTTGGTGAATTTATAGGATTTTATTTAAGCTAAAAAGTCAACATTTTAAATCCCTTAACTGTCCTGACCTGGCTTCTGTCGGTCGATCGGACCGGTCGGCCGAGCTTGAAGTCGGTCGACCGCGTCGGTCGACCGACGTGCACAGAATGTGCACGCCAAGTCTGCTGGAGGGCCGGTCGACCGACCCGGTCGACCGCAGAGAGCTTCTGCTCTCTGAAAGCCCCGGTCGACCGGGCCGGTCGACCGACAGAGAACTCTGTTCTCTGTTCCAATCAGCGGTCGACCGGGCCGGTTGACCGAGGCTCCAACGGTCAGAATTCTGACCGTTGGCGGTCGACCGTCAGCCGCCAGGGCTGAAAAATGCCCCAACGGCTAGTTTTCTCTAGCCCTATATAAAGAGGGGTTTTGGGGCTGTTTTCTACAAGATTTTTCAAGTGGTTTTGGACCAGTTTTTCTCACTCTTTTAAGAGGTTTTCTCCACTTGTATTTGAGCTAAATACTTCCATTCAAAAGGAGAGTTTATCAAGAGTTTTCAAAGTGATTTCTTTTAGTTTTTCACCACACATTCCGTCCTTGTTTTTCTCACAAACACTTGAGCTATCCATTGCTATATCTACTTATAGGATCTTTGTTGTGAGAGGATTTTAGGTGATCAAAGTGTTGTGATCACCAAAGTTCCATCTTTGTCTTTGAGGAGGCGGACTCGCGTGTGTTCGCGGTGTTCGAGTTCGCGTGTGAACTGGGTATTTGAGGTGCGGCCTCGGCGAGCTAGTGGGCTTGCGGTGTGTTCTTGCGGGAACAAGAGAGGGACTAGAGAGTCCAAAGAGCTTGTAGGTGTTGCGGCACCAAGTGATCCGGTGGGATCGATTTTAGTGGAAATCCTTCATAGTGTTGAAGGCGGGGATGTAGAGCAAGTGTGCTCGAACCTCGAAACAAATCTCCCGTGTTTGCGATTTCTCTCTCTCTATCTCTTACTTGTTTATAGCTTGCATGCTTCTATTGCTTTCATCTTTTATTGCTAGATATATATTTGTGATCATATTGTTATATGCTTGGGGATTGTTTGCTAACACTCGTATTCAACCAAGAGAGCCAACACGGCACCTCAACTCTTATTTAGAGGAATCTTGAGGAGTTAGTCCAGAGCCCTTCACGGGAAATCCAGCTACACTCTTGTGTTATACTTGGTGTTTAGTTTAATAAGTTTTTAATTCTGCATTGTTTGACCATTAGATTAGCCATCACCTATTCACCCCCTCTAGGTGATTACAAGTGGTATCAAAGCCAAGTGCTCTTGATTTGGGTCTTACAACCTAGAATTAAAGAGCCTCATTTTATAGCTAATCACAATATTTGTACACACACCATGGATTTCATGTCACCTCCCACTTTTGACATTCTTAACATCCAACTTGGAAGGTTAAGATGTCTTTGTACCTCAAAGGCCTAGACATTCATGTTTATCTTGCTACCACTAAAGATTCATATGTTAATAATAGCAAGTATATTGAGGCTAACTCAAAAGCCATTCATGTTTTGAAGAGTACCCTAAACAATGATTATTTATGTAGGGTTGCTAATCTTGACTCAGCTTTTGTAGTTTGGAACACAATACTCTCCCTTGGCGAAAAAGAACAATACTATGCGGGGAGCGACTCGGATGTTGGAAGTGACGCTTCCAACGTGTGCTACATGGTCCAAGGGGATAACCCCCTTGAGGTAACTACCAAATCCGAGGTAGAAGAAGATGTTGATATGACTTATGATGAGTTTGAATCTTTTTGTCAACAACTTCTAGAAAAATATGAAATGCTTAAAAAGGATAACAAGAAAATGAAAATAAATTTGATTGCATGTTAAAAGAAAATGATTCTTTTAAAAATAAAGTGCATGCATTGAAAAAGAAAATGAAAGTTTGAAAAATGAAAATATTTCCTTGCTTTCTAAATTGAATGATTTATGTGAAGGAATACTTCATTGAAAAACAAAATTGTTTTGGTGGAAAAACAAAAAAGTTGCTTTACAAGAAAACAACTCTTTAAAAGGAAAATGGTTTAAAAAGAAAAAGAAAATGTTTTCTAAAAAGAATAAGAAAAATGATTCTCATTCTCACCGTGCTTTACATGCCACTATTAATCAAAATGAGATTAAATCTTTGAAAAATAAAATAAATTGTTTGAGCTCAACTTTGAGCACATGTGCATTTAACCATAAAAAATTGGAATCCTTGTTTCAAAAGAAACAAGTTCTCCATATTCATGCATAACACCCACAACATGCATATGCACACTTTGCACATCATGATCACACCCACACTGATATGCATCCTAGAGTGTACAAATGTACACATTGTGGCCGCAAAGGCCATTTAGCACAGTTTTGTTTTGATAAGTTACATCATATTAATTTTGCTAAGAAAAATGTTTGGGTTCCATTAGATGCTAACCCCCGTGGACCCAAAAGAAAATGGGTACCAAAATCCCCACCTTTTGTTTTTGATGTAGGTGCGGGCTCTTACAAAACGTGAGAGGGATGATGCCTTGATGGTGGATGCATGGACTTGATGGACATATATTTGATGCACCGCTATCAAGGAAGTTTGGTGGGACGACCACCATGTTTTGGAGAATTAGAGCATAGTTCTTTGGTTTGGTAACTATCTCTAAAAACTCCTACTTTATTTACATGTATTTATGATTGATGATCTTTAGCATGTTTTAGTGTTTGTTAAAATGTTCATGTTTTATGTTTTGTGCTTCATGTGGTAAATACTTGTTTAAATGTAGTTTTATCAAAACTTGGATATATACATGTACTAATAGTGAACAACAAATTGATTCATATATGTTTGCAATTCATTGTTCATTTGTATTCACTATATGCACATGTATAGCCTAGTTTTGATGATTCTCTCATTTACACTTGTTTTGCCTATTTTCATGTTTTACTTCATGTATATGTATTTTGTATTCAAATCTAATAAATATACATGTATTTCTCTTGAGTCTCTTGCCTTCATGCAAACTATATCATAGACTCTTTTATGTTTGGGATATGTATGCATATTGTTAGTTTTGAATAAAACATACATATACCTAGAAGTTTGTTTTTAAGATGAAAAATGAATTTTTTGATATTCACCTTTATATGAAAAATGAATTTTCATGATTTGTTTTGATAAAATAAGATTCATGTTTGTTTTGAGCCTCATTGATTATCTTCATGGAAAATGCTAATTACATAATTTTTGTACACTCACACTTTATTCGTTTATTCATGACTATGTTTCATGGTCATTTTGAGCTTCATGGACCTTGAGTGTTGAATTTTGTGTATTTAGTATGTTTCATGATAGACATATATTTTGGTTTTTTTTTTTTTGAAGGATCTTTAACTAGTTTTTAAAAAATTACTTTAACTAGTTATTTATTCTTCATTTGGTAGTGTTTTTCAAAATAATATATTTTCAAACCTTAGTTTTTGAAAACCCCTACCTATCCTCTTAATGGGTGGACGGATGGGCACTTATGCCTTGCAAATCTTATTGAAAATCCTTTACCTTGTGCATAAAAGGGTGGTAGGTTATGAGTTATATACTTGATCTCAATTGATATTTTTTTTGTATATACTCATATTTTGTTTTCTATATATGTATGCTTCATAATTTCCATAATATCAATTCCTATTGGTATTTTCATTCTCATACATATATATGTTTGTGCTTGAGTTAAAATCGATTTACATATTTAAAGCACAAAGTATGTTTATGCTAAGCTTGATTCAAATCCTTATTTTCAATTGGTTTCTCAATTGATATTTTAATAAGCTTATGCATTATTTTTAAATTGGTATTTTTATTGATATCAAAATAATTTTCAATTGGTATCAATATAATTCTATTTTGATTAAAATTCAAAATTTGTAATGATTATTTACAATTGGTATCTTAAAATTTGATTGATTTACAAGTGGTACCTTTAAATTTTTTTGTATATGATATCTTAAAATTTGATTACAAGTGATATCTCAAAATTTGTTTTATTGAGAAAAATTCAAAATTTTGTTTTAATATGAAATTTTGAAAATTAAAAATGTTTTGATTTGTATTGCCTATATGCAAGGGGAGCTTAACATCTCTTCTACATATAGATTCATGTTGAGTGTATCTTATATTGAGGAGCTTGACAACTCTTCTTTATGGGGTACACGTGTGTAGGGGGAGCTTCACATCTCCTCTTATGCATTACATATTATGCGTTATGTGAATTAGGGCTTGTCATCCCTCTTTCATGTAATGTATATATGTAGGGAAGTTAACTTAGCGTCTTCCTCTTCATGAATGTATATCGCATATATCTCTTTATTGGTTGATTTAATTTCACCTTTTTGTTGATTTTTGGTTTTTGACAAAAAGGGGAGAACATTGTTTTGTTTTTACTTTAACCCCTTTGTTGATGATTGACAAAAAGGGGGAGAAGTATTTGGTATATATGCATGTTTCCTTACTTTATTCATAAAGGGGGAGAAGGATTTATGTTTATGCATATATGTTTTGTATTGCAAATAGGAGAAAAAGAATTTGATGAGTTTTATGCTTAATTGGCATGTTTATCTCCTTGTATTTGCATACATGTTTATGAGCTTTCATTGCATATTTATTTGTTTATTGTGATGCATGAGTTTGTATTTACATACATGTTTATGAGCTTTCATTGCATATTTATTTGTTTATTGTGATGCATGAGTTAAGGGGGAGCTTCTTTGAAGCTTTACATTAATCCATGCATATATAACTTCATGAGTTTTGTCATCATCAAAAAGTGGGAGATTGTTGGCCCAAAGGCCTATCACTCTAGTTTTGATGATGATCAACTCATGTAGTTATTGTACTAATGATCTTGTGTTTATTTAGTCTCAGATTTGTGGTCAAGATCTTAGTAAGTGTTTAGCTTCACAAAAGATTTAAAGTCAAGCTTTGGAGCTAGCACGGTTTGATTCAAGAGCTTGTGCATCAAGACCACATCAAGTACTCAAGAGGAGTCTAGCTCATTGGATCAAGTTTGGACCAAGTCAAGAAGATGAGAAGACTTCAAGTGAAGACTTCAAGATCAAGACTTGAGTCTAGGTTTGTTTCTATAAGATTTTGTTTTAGATTAAAATGTAAAGGATAGAATAGTTGGTGGATTGCTCAAGTATACCATATACACACACACACACACTCTTAATTTAGATGAGTTTTCATAAAAGAATTTTTATTTTGAAAAAATACAAAAGAGTTTTCTTTTGAAAAATACCGGTTTGGTTTTTAGAATTCTAAAGTATACATATCTTTAACCAAAACCATGATTAGTGCTTATGTCAAAACATAGATATTTCACCATATATGTGTAGAGGATCATATCCATACACACCATGCTTTAAAAGAGTTTAAAATATCTTGTTTTTGTATTTGGAGAAGTTTTGGAAAAACCAATTTTGGAAAAATACGGTTTTCGTTTTTAGCCAAAATTTCTAAGTTACAAAAATAGTTCAAATTTTTTGTAACATGTCTTGATTTTGCTCAAACATGTTTGTTTATCAAAGTATAATATTGAAACTATTTTTGTAGATTTTTGGTGAATTTATGGGATTTTATTTAAGCTAAAAAGTCAACATTTTAAATCCCTTAACTGTCCTGACCTGGCTTCTGTCGGTCGACCGGACCGGTCGGCCGAGCTTGAAGTCGGTCGACCGCGTCGGTCGACCGACGTGCACAGAATGTGCACGCCAAGTCTGCTGGAGGGCCGGTCGACCGACCCGGTCGGCCGCAGAGAGCTTCTGCTCTCTGGAAAGCCCCAGTCGACCGGGCCGGTCGACCGACAGAGAACTCTGTTCTCTGTTCCAGGCAGCGGTTGACCGGGCCGGTCGACCGAGGCTCCAACGGTCAGAATTCTGACCGTTGGCGGTCGACCGGGCCGGTCGACCGTCAGCCGCCAGGGCTGAAAAATGCCCCAATGGCTAGTTTTCTCTAGCCCTATATAAAGAGGGGTTTTGGGGCTGTTTTCTACAAGATTTTTCAAGTGGTTTTGGACCAGTTTTCTAACTATTTTAAGAGGTTTTCTCCACTTGTATTTGAGCTAAATACTTCCATTCAAAAGGAGAGTTTATCAAGAGTTTTCAAAGTGATTTCTTTGAGTTTTTCACCACACATTCCGTCCTTGTTTTTCTCACAAACACTTGAGCTATCCATTGCTATACCTACCTATAGGGATCTTTGTTGTGAGAGGATTTTAGGTGATCAAAGTGTTGTGATCACCAAAGTTCCATCTTTATCTTTGAGGAGGCGGACTCGCTTGTGTTCGCGGTGTTTCGAGTTCGCGTGTGAACTGGGGTTTGAGGTGCGGCCTCGGCGAGCTAGTGGGCTTGCGGTGTGTTCTTGCGGGAACAAGAGAGGGACTAGAGAGTCCAAAGAGCTTGTAGGTGTTGCGGCACCAAGTGATCCGGTGGGATCGATTTTAGTGGAAATCCTTCATAGTGTTGAAGGCGGGGACGTAGAGCAAGTGTGCTCGAACCTCGAAACAAATCTCCCGTGTTTGCGATTGCTCTCTCTATCTCTTACTTGTTTATATCTTACATGCTTCTATTGCTTTCATCTTTTATTGCTAGATATATATTTGTGATTATATTGTTATATGCTTGGGAATTGTTTGCTAACACTCGTATTCAACCAAGAGAGCCAACGCGGCCTTCAACTCTTATTTAGAGGAATCTTGAGGAGTTAGTCCAGAGTTCTTCACGGGAAATCCGGCTACACTCTTGTGTTATACTTGGTTTTAGTTTAATAAGTTTTTATTCGCATTGTTTGACCATTAGATTAGCCATCACCTATTCACCCCCTCTAGGTGATTACATCAACTAGTTGATAGTTCTATTTCTTCTTGTGATGATAATATGGATGCAGATGCATTAAATGAAAAACTATCTATAGTTTGTGAAAACTTGCTTGAAAAGTACAAAGTTTAGAAAAAGAAAAGCTTTAAATTAAAGAAGAAAATAAGGACTTGTTTTCAGAACTTAATATGGCTTTGCAAGAGAGGGTTGAGATTTCAAGTGAAAGGGACTCATTGAAATCCCAACTCGACCTTGTTTTAAAGGAAAATGAAAATTTGAAAAATAAAAATGATTGTGGTGATGTTGTGAAGAAAAAAACTTTTATCTTCAAAACTTGAAATTGTTTTAAAAGGGAACAATTCTTTAAAAAAAATAAAATTGCCTCGATTTCAAAAGAATTGGATTTAGTTTCAAAAGAAAAACACTTCTTTGAAAAATGATTTATCTTCTCATGTTTGCCATCCTATTATAGCTTCATCATAATTAGTCTCTAATTTTGCATAATTTTCATCACATTCTCATATTTATTTGGTATAAAATTCTGCTAATAAAGCTTTGCTTGCTTGATCCTAGGTCCATGGTGTGCAAATGAAGAAGAAGACCCTAATCACCATTTAATAGGTGATTAAAGGCCTACAAGTAGCCATTGACTTTAGGGAGGCGATTTTGTCAGTCCAGGGCATCATATCAGCAAACCAGCAGACCTACCTGACAGGGAACAAACTGGCGACGCGCTGCCCGAAGCCAGCGCGCGCCGCCCTGGCAGGGCGCGGAAACGCGGCCCACGCCGTGTTTTCGCGGCCCTTTGGGCGCCCGCGCGCCTGGGCTTAGGGCCAGGGGTCGTCCCCCTGGCTCCCTTCCCCTGATGCCTATATAATACCCCTCTACGGCTTCAGTTGGATATATCCAGAGCTTTAGCAAGTTGTTGTAATCTGTTTAGGATTGTAGTTGTTTTAGTTCTTTCTTCTCTAATTTTAGTTTTAGCCATTAGAGTGAAAGAGAGAGAGAGTGTGTGTACAAGTTGTATTTGAAGGTGACACAGCTAATAAAGTAAACTACTTCTTTTTCTTCTTTCCATTTACTTGTGTTTTTCATTTGATTCTACATTCTTGTTTTAGTGTAACTCCTTCTCTTTATCTCTTCTCTTTGTTGTTCTTTTCTTAACCATGTGTAACTAACTCCATAGCATGGCTAACTAACTACTAACCCATTAATCTCTAACACTTGATTGATAAACCAAATGAGTCAATAGTGTCAAACAAGCCTTGTGCAAAAGAGAGCTATGGCATCTTAAGATGAGGGTTCTAACTCTAACTTACCTACAAGTATTACTTTCTACATTTCATGCTTAATGAGTTTTTGATGATCTATGAGTTGTGTACTTTACTTATTGTTGTAAGTTAAAGACTTTTTCTTTTAACTTTACCGTTACCATTAGTGCACTCGTGTCTTCCCTTATTCTCGCCTTTTATTGGATCTTGATAAGGAAATGTCTGAGTTTTGCCGTGTAAAGATAAGTTATAGAAAGAACTTTCACTCGATTCCATGTGAATAGTCCCTATACATAAGGGTTATGCTTGCCTATGATCCATCGTGAGGCTACATCTTCAAGAAGTTAGGATTAGTGGGAGCACTTAAAGCTAGCCATGCGTTTTACCATTAAGAAAATCTACTTTACAAACCACCAAATCATTTTCAAACAATTCTTGAAACTCACTTGTTTTCATTTTCTAATTCTTTTTT
>JAVJIF010015661.1:0-66553 GCA_038442645.1 Agave tequilana
GGATTCTAAGAGGGTTTTTGTTTGATATTCTAATCCATCATAAAGAGCTTGACAAACTCGCCATTTCTCTATCCCATGGTGAGGGCATTGGGCAAGGAGGTCCTAAAACGTTCGAAGTACTTCCAAAAAGTTTCATTGGCTGTTTGCTTAAACTACAAGATGCTTTTCCTAATTAGTGCAGTCTTGTGAATGGGATAAAACTTCTTTAAGAAGGCTTTGACGAAATTATCCCATGAGTTATGGAACTGGCCTCTTGACTGTAGAGCCATTTCTTTGCTAAGTCTTTCAAAGAGAATGGGACAAACCGTAATTTAATGGCATCTACTCCTAGGCTGGGTATTTTCATTATTAGACATACTTCTTCAAATTCCCTTATGATAAAGTATGCATCCTCATATTCAAATCTATAAATTTAGGAAGAGTGTTAATGTATTGTGGTTTGAGTTCAAATTGGTCAACACCTTCATCGGGTAACTGAATGCAAGATGAAAGAGAGGTTCTAATAGGATAGAACCTATCTTGCAATGATGGTGGTTGTGTTATGTGAATCGAGTTTTGTTCGGGTGGTGAACTGGTCCTACTCAGTCTAGATGTGAATGGGTCTCTTGACTAAGCTGATATGCGCAGTTAACAAACAAGTTCACCCAATCAATCAACAAAGAAAAAAAATAAAAAATCCTATTCTAGGGTAAGCCTGGACCTAGACGACTCCTAACTTTAGACTGTCTTTAGGAGGTATATTGCTGACCTTAACCACAAGTTAATCGGCCAGTTAGGTGGCAAGATCGGTGGGAGGTTATCCGTCAAAGACGTTCCTTAATTAAGTAACCACCAATCTTCGGGCTTTCGTCCCTTAATCCCCTTCCTAGGCACCGATTTGGTGAGAGTTAATTTCGAACAACTTCCTCCTTTAGGCAATCTCCTAATGAGTCTGAGTTAACCTAAAACCAACATCTAGTCCATTTTTATTTTAGGGTTAGGGTTGTGAGTGTGACGGAGATGATTTGTGGGCCAAGGAAGGGTGATGAAATCCCCACCTTATCTTGTTTATGGGATTTACCCTTAAATTGATTTAGTGCACGTGTCATGTAAAGCAATAGACAAGTATTCACTCAAAAGTAGTAAATCAGCCAAAGGTGCTTCCTAGTCTGTATGCAATGCGAACGTACCTTGTCACCAGCACTCTTCAACAGAAATTAAGAAAATTTAAATAGACACGTGCCTATGATGCAAGAGTCTAGTTTTTTATTAATCAACTAATAGGTTACTATTAATTAGTTAGTAGTATGCAGGGTGATCACAGAGAAAAAGTATCAAAGCAGTAAATAGAATGTTGCAACTTGTAGCAACCTGCAAAATTTCAGTCAGTAGTCCCCTACTATAGCCGTGGAAACGCGGCTATTGCCGCGTTTGCGCGGCTAGATAGTAGTCTCTATTGCTCTGCCTTCTAGGGCAGAGGCACAGAGTTGCTATATATCCTTAGCTGCAGTTATAGTTCCTATTCTCTGATCCTGCAAATAGAAAGAAAAAGAAGAATTAGTTTTTGAGAATATCGTGTCGTTCCTTCCCCGGCAACGGCGCCAAAATTTTGATTGAAACGGGAAACTGTATTGTAAATAGTTTAGAAAATCTTAGTCTCGTTTCAAGGTAACCGCGTAGTAAGGGGTAGATGGGTCGATCCACAGGGAAGGATGCAATGGAAGCGTTTCGGAACGATCTTCTCTGTAATTCACTTGGAAAAGAAGAAGAGAGATTGATTAGATTTGATTAAGTAAAAGAAATATAGTTTACTAATCATCTACCACAACCCAAAGTATTAGTTTCAAAGAATGAACGTCATATTGAATAAAGAAGTATCCATCCTAGGTTATTAATTGGGAATCAAGAAAGATGAATAATAATGTTAGAACCCTAACTAGTGTGCACTAATAAAGATTAAACATTCGTTCATCTTAATTTTAAAGTATAGCATAAGAGAAGTTTTTTACTTAAAATTATGCTATTAAAGTTTTTAAGTGTGAACTATGAAGAATCATTTAAAAGTGAAACCTTAATTAAGTAAAGCTAATCATCGAATCATCTTCAAGAAACCAATTTTAATCCTAGGGTTTCTAATAATAATAAATATCAATCAATTCATCTTTTAACTAAACTAGGGTTGATCGAGAGATTAGCGAACTATAGTTTTAATTAGTTATTCATTTTTTTATTTTTTTTATTTTCATTTTTTATGTTGAATGAGAAATTGCATGAAAACAAAAAAAGAAGAAAAAATAATTAATCTAAGCAGAAAAAGTGAATTGAATTGAATTGCAAAGAGGAATGAATAACATTTTTATTTGATGTCACTGACCAATTACAAAACTCCTCTCCTTCTTCAAAATATTCTTCTTCAAATAATAAAAGCGAAAAATATAAGAAATTTCGTAAAGAGAAAAAGATCTAAAGAAAATCCTAACTTTAGTCGCTAGATCCCCCTCTCTGTTACTCTGCAGGGGTATTTATAGGAGACATAGGATGTAGAATCCCAGTACAACTCTCCTACGAAAATGCGTAACCAGACTTATCCAAATGGCCGCAGAAATGCGGCTATAGCCGCGTTTTCGCGGCTATAGCCGCGTTTTCGCGGCAATAGCATGGCCAATTGCCACACGCTTTCTTACATGGCCTTCTCTGATCCGTTCATCTAGGTTCCTCCTTCTGGATTCTGTATTCAAACCTTTTATCTTGAGAACTCAGGATAACTTGGGAAGCAAGTTATCACAAATCCAAATTTATAAAAGGATTTGTTCTTTATCTTTAAGTTTTTCCCCTTTTATCTTTATCCTTGTATTGCAATAAACCAGGTTTGAATAGAAGTTCATCTCATCTTATCCTTTTCCTCCTCTTTTTAACAATTAGGAGTTCTAATTTTATCCTTCCTCTTCCTTCCCTAGATTTAAAATCTAAGTTTAGATTAGGTTATATAAAATAGAAGTTTCTAAATTACTATAATTAATTATGCATGTGGGCTTATGGGATTTTTAGGCTTTTAGGCTTCACTTGTGCTTTATTTCTTTATTTTTTTTAATTACTCAAGGCCTGCACACATTAAACAATAAAACATTAGTAGTAGTGCTTAATAAAAGAATAAATAGGAAAATATGATGGTAAATGTGATGATAAATATATACTTTTTACTACCTATCATATATATTGTAAATTTTGATATCAATTGAAAGTAAAACCAATTGAAAATATAAACCAAATTTTTGGGTAAACACAACTCATTTTGCAATACGAATACCAAATTGAGAATAATACCAATTTAAAATTATTGATACCAATTTTGAAAATGTTAGCATGTACAAAACAAAGCATTTTTCATCATAAAGAATGAGAGTAAGATACCAATTGAAAATAAAACCGGCTGAAAGATAAAACACGAATTTTTCTCCCCATTTAAGAAATACTAATAAAAATAATGCATATGCTTGTATAAGATACCAATTGAAAAATAATTGACATTAAGAAGTAAATCAAGCTTAGCATAGATATAATTTGTGCTTTAAGATGTAAGGATATTGTAAGCACAACCAAATCATATATATATGTATGAAAATGTAAATATCAATCGAAATTGATACTATTTGAAGTTTGAAGCATACATATATAGAAAAAATACATATGAGTACACAAACATAAAAATATCAATTGTGATACCAATTGAAAATATAATGAGGATGAACTGTATAACTCATACCTACCACCCTATTCATGCACATGTTTAAAAAGATTTTCAATAAAGGTATACAAGGCATGATTGCCCATCCATCCGCCCTTAGCGTTGGTAGGTTTTTTAAAATAAGTTTGAAAATAATTTTAGCATAATTGAAAAACTCTACCAAGTGAAGAATATGAACTAATTTAAGATAGTTTTAAATAACTAGTTATACATTCTTCAAAATATGAAACCAAATCATATATTTCGTGAAGCATGCATTTTACACAAGTTGACACTCTGGATATATAAGGCTCAACAAACTCCTCATAAAATAAAGTAATGAGTAAACACAAATAATGTGAGTGTACAAGAGTCATGTGAAAAAGTATAATCATGAAAATAGGCAATAAAGCTCATATGAAATTCCTTACCAAAAATATGAAAATCATTAAAGCTAAAATATGCTTCAAGATATATGTATGTTTTGTTATAACTAAAAGTATACATACATAACCCAAACACAAATGAGTCCATAAAATAATTTGCATGAAGAGCAAGAGACTCAAGGATATACATGTATATCTAAAGTTTTAAACAAAATTAACATATACATGAATCTAAACACATTATCATAAAAAATATGTATGAAAAAAATAGGGAATACAAGTCAAAATACACGAATCATCAAAACTAGGCTATACTAGTATATCTAATGAGTACAAATGAGCAATTAAGTACAAATATATAATAATCAATTTGTGGCTCACTAGTTGTACAAGTATATACACAAGTTTTAATGAAAACTACATCTAAACAAGTAATCAAAACATAAAGTGTAAAACCATAAAAAAAACCCATATGATCATTATGTAAATGCACATGTTTTAGAGCTATGATATACACACTAGCTAAACAATAGTGAGAACGCAAAAAATGAATCCATATGAACATGGGTGTATCTCAAATACTGCATATGTATATCACAAGTCTAATTATCATGACATTAACATAATAATCATCAAAAACTAAAACATGCTAAAAATCAATAATGAAAGCATGCAAACTATATGGGAGTTAGAGATAGTTACCAAAACTATTATGGCTAATCTCTAAATCTCCAAACCATGGTGGTCCTCCCATCAAACATTTTTGATAGCGGTGCATCAATTGTATATCCATCTAGTTCCATATGCATCCACCACCAAGGAACCAATGCCCTCACATCAAGTGAGAGCCCACACCTACATCAAATAAAATAGGAGTGATTTTGGTATCCATACTCTATTGGATCCATGAGGGTTAGCACCTTTCCTAACACAAACAAATTTATTTGTAAAATTTGAAGTATTTAATCTATCATAACAAAATTTTGCAAGGTGGCCCTTACGTCCATAATGTGTACATGTGTACACATGAGCATACATGGTGTTACGTGTATGAACGTGAGAAGCATGTCTATGCTGTAGTTTGTGTGCATGCATAGGAGGAGCATGTTTCTTGTGAAACATGGATTCCAACCGTGTGTGGTTCCTGACACATTGGCTCAAAGTGGAGCCCAAACAATCAACACTTTTCTTCAACATACATATATCAGTTTTAATACCTGAAGACAAAGTGGAGCATCCAACACTAGATGATGAAGCTATTGTAGCATGGCAAACATGTGAAGAAAAATTATTTTTCAAAGAAATATTTTTCTTTGAAGCCAAATCAAGCTCTTTGAAATTGAAGCAATTTTATTTTTCAAAGAATCATTTTCTTTTAAAATAATATCAAGTTTTGAAGATAGAACCTCATTTTTCTTCAAAACTTCATCACAATTATTTTTACTTTTTAAAATTTTGTTTTCATTTAGGGTAAGATTAAGTTGGAATTTCAATGAGTCCCTTTCATTAGAAATCTCATCCCTCTCTTGCAAAGACATGTTAAGTTTTGAAAACAAATCATTATTTTCTTCTTTTATTTTAAATGTTTTCTTTTTTAAAAGTTTATACTTTTCTAACAAGTTTTCACACACAATAGATAGTTCTTCATTCAAAACATGGGCATTCATAATATCATCTCCTAAAGAACTAGCACAATCATCTAAATGGGTGTCCAGTTTACCTCAAGGGAGTCATTCCCTTGGATCATGTAGCAAGGTTGGTTGGACTTATCTCCACTAGATTCTTCCTCCACATATTTCATCGTTTGTAGTGCGAGAGAGGTCAAAGTGTTCCACACTGCAAAAGCGAAATCACAATAAGAAACCTTACATAAATATTCTTTGCTTAGAGAATGCTTTAATGCATCTAGGGCTTGTGTATTGGCTTCTATGTACTTGTCATTACCAAAATATAATTTCTTGTAGTGGTAAGATAAACATGTATTCCTAGTGTCTTAAGGAACATACTCATCTTAAGCTTCCATATATCGATGTTAGAAACATCAAACATGGGAGGGGTAAGGTAATCCATGAGTGTGTGTAAACAAATATGTGTGCAAATGCAAATGTAGATTAGCTAACCAAGATCTCACTCCTAGGTGGTTAAACCTAATATCAGGAGTGTAGGCTCTGATACCAATTGAAAATACACCTAGAGGGGGGGTGAATAGGTGTAAGGCTAATCTATTGACAAATGATGGAGAATTAAAAACTAATTGCAACACATTTAGTGCAACAAAAGAGTGTAGCCGAATTCCCGGTGAGAGACTCTGGACTAACTCCTCTAGATTCCTCTAAATTAGAGTTGAGGTGCTATATGAAGCTCTCTTGGTTCAAAACAAGTATGGGCATACATAAACAATACCAAGCATATATGTATGATATGAACAATATGAAACAATGCAAGATATAAAAGAAAGAGAGTTTAGAGATAGTGGATCAATCGCAAACATCGAGATATGTTTCAAGGTTCAAGCCACTGCTCTACGTCCCCGCCTTCATACAGAAAGATTTCCACTATACGTCCACACACGACTTCCCACACAGGGAACCTCCACTGAGGATTTGGCAAATACAACTAGGAGTACACAACTCCTCTATCCAACAAACAACCTCTACACAAGAGGTAAGGTACAACAACAATCACCTCTCACTAGAGGGATAAGACACTAAGCTAAATAACAGCAATCACCTCTACACTTAGAGGGATAAGGCACTAAGCCAAAACAACCACAACCACCTCTACACTTAGAGGAATAGCCACAATCCAATGCACAACCTCCTCTACACTTAGAGGGAAAGGCACAAAGCCAAAGCAAAAGAAAAGTTACAACTCTTGGTGGTCCCAATAAACCACAAGCCAATTTTTTCACCAAAAACAAGATCCTATAGATAGGATAAATATGATAGCTCTAGTGTGAGAAAATAAAGTGTTTGAAACAAAGAAAATACTTGAGAAAATCTCCAAATAGATATTGAAATCAAGATCAAAAACCAATTCCCAAAAGACTCTCTTTTCTTTGAATTTTCAACACTTTAAAACAAATAAAAATAAATCATTTTAACCCAAAAACTCTTTTAAAAACTTGCTGTTAAATACTTGTAAAGATGGGAAAATTTTCTCTCTAAAATCTTATGAAAACAGCCCAAAGGGATGGGTATTTATAACTCATTCCAAAAACTAGCCGTTGGGTCAAAGTCAGCAGAAAATTCTGCTTCCGATCGACCGGCTAACGGTCATATTTATGACCGTTGTAGCCTGCCGGTCGATCGCCTGGTTGACCGATCTCAGGATTTGACCTATCGGTCTACCACCTGGTCGACCGAGGCCAAAACCAGATAGCGGAGTTCTTTGGCCGGTCGATCGCCTGGTCGACCGGGCCAAATCCAGATAGCAAAGCTTTCTGGCCGTCGGCCGGGTCGGTCGACCGGCCCTCAAGCCATTTGGTCGTGTACATTTGTGCACATCGGTCGACCGGTCCGGTCGACCGACTTCTGCCTTGGTCGACCGTCCAGCCGATCGGCAAAAGGCCAGGTCAAACAAATTATAGGGATTAAAACTGTATCTTTTTAACTTTAATAAAATCCTATAAATTCACATAAATTCCACAAAAATAAGTTTTTTTAAGATCTTTGAACAATAAATATATGTGACCAAAATTCAACACATATATAAACTATTTGAACCATTTTTTGTGATATTAAAATTTGGCTTAAACACAAATCCGTATTTTTCAAAACTTGAATTTTTGAAATGGAAAATCGTTTTCTCCAAAACTCATATGGTTATAAAAACATGATATTGAAACAAATTTGAAGCATATTGCATATGGATAGAATCCAATATACATGTAAGATATATATCTATGTTTTTGACATGAAATCCAAAACCAGTTAAACCGAAAACCAAAAACTATAAACTTTTAACTTGTGTGTGTATGTGAACTTGAGCATATCAATACTATCTACCTTTACACAAGATCTAAACACAAACTGAAGTCTTCTTGTCTCCAAGCCGACTCGATCTAAACACGATCCAACGAGCTTGACTCCAACCGAGTGCTAGATGTGATCTTGACGCGGGAGCTCTTGAATCTACATGTGTTAGCTCCCAAAACTCCTTTGTTGAAGCTAAACACCAACTAATATCTTGGTCAATCACTGAAACTATTTAAACATAAGATTATTAGTAAACTATAACTACATGAGTTAATCATCATCAAAACTAGATTGAAGGGCCTATAGGCCAACATAGACAATTCCTAATTGGTTGATTGTCCACAGGAGGTATAATGTAGGCTTTTACCACAAGCTAATCAGCCAGGTCAGGGCAAGATTGGTGGGAGGTATCCGCACAAGAGCGACAAGCCTAATTAAGCCAAACCACCAACTTTCGGGATTTCGCCCCTCGATCCCTATCCTTAGACACTGATTTGGTAGGAGTCAAATTCTAATACCTTCCCCTTTAGGATAATCTCCTAATGAGTTTGAGATATCCCTAAGGCTAACATCTATCAGATTTTAAATTAGGCTTAGGCTGTGCGTGCTTGGAGATGGTTTGTGGGCTAAGAAAGGGTAATGACTTTTCCACCTTATCTTGATTTGGGTTTTGCCCTTATAATTGATTGTACAAAGTGTGCAAGATATAGAGAAGTAACATTCAACAAGTAAATAATCACCCAAGAATGTTACCTAAACCATATGCTATGCATACGTACCTTGTCTCCAGCTATCTTCAACAGTAATCGTAAAAGAAACGTAATTAGACAAATGCCAAGAATGCTAGTCTAAACGTTTTTTAAGCAATTGGCAATCAATCAGATTACTGTTGGATTAAAAATAGGGAGTGTGAATATTAGATATAGCAGAAATAATACACAAAAACTGTATTTTGCAAAGCGATATGTCCTGCAAAAAAGAGTTTTTAGTAGTCCAAAAATTTCAAGCTTTTGCGCTGCAATTTCTTGAAATTCTGTTTCCTACTTTCTAGAGTAGGGGCATAGAATAGCAAGTCTTCTCCTACAAAGCTTGAGCGCTAAATCTGATTCCTTGATGTCCCTGAAACAATACACCAAACTTGTTAGAAAATAATTACACCGTTCCCTCCTCAGCAATGGCGCCAAAATTTGATTGCAAGTGAAAGCAGTGAGAGTTATTGTCTAGCTTTGGGCTAACGGTCGTGTCCACGAGGAGGAATGCGATGAAAGCTTTTCAGTATTTTTGTTTAAAAATCAAAGAATGGTGTCAGCATTTTTTTATGTTGAAAAAGAGAATGGAGAGTAAGGAAGTAATTAAAAGAAAATTTGAAAACTTAGATAAGGCTTTAATAAAGGTGATCTTTAAAAAAAACTTGAAGATTGATTTGTTGTTTTTTAATATAGAAAAGATCTGAGCTCACTATCTTACTACTCAACGATATGTTCTACTCTTGAAATTCTTAGTGCCTCAATTTGATCACAGGCAAAAACTTAAGCTTGATTTTCAAAAGTCTTAAGCAAAGCAAATAAGATTGTTTAGAAAAGTTTAACTCTTTTCTTAAGAAATCCTCTTGAACTGAATGTTAAATCATCAAGTTGTCTTTCAAGTATGAAATAAAAATAAGTTCAAGTGATGTTTTAAAAAAATAGAAGTTTAGAAATTCAAACCCATCCTTATGTGCCTTGAATTACACTTTCAAAGAAGAAAGGCTTAGTTTAAGGCATATATATTCTGTTGGGTTCTTTACATCAAAACTATTCAAAACAAGAGGGATCGAAGAGAGAGATGATAGTGAGCCTAAAAAAATGAATTTAGCTACTCATAATTAAGGTAAAGCAAGACATGTAAATGAAATGAGATATACCCTGAATTGTAGAAGAAGAGAAATCTTGATTCTTTATTGATGTCACTTCAACTTCAGGTTATAATCACTCTTTTCCTTTCTTTCACTGGTATTTGGACTGAACTACAAATTGAAAAATAGAGATACAACTTCTCAATACTATCTAACAAAGAATCTAAACCCTAAAAATAAAGAGAAAAACTTAAACTAATTTGCGGTCCCTTTTTCTCTGAAAATGCGGTATTTATAGGGAAAAACTAAACGGGGGAACACGTACGAAGATAAGGGGAGCAAATGCTTCCCCAACCGACTCAGAAACGCGGCTTTGGTCGCGTTTTCGCGGCCATGGTGTGGCTAGGTGGCACACCCGATTGGTGGTACTCCCTGGTTTACTGATATGCCTTTATCTCCTGCTAGTTTTATCGTTTCAGTTCCTAGATTTGATGAAACTGCCTTTGATCTTTGGCTTTAACTAATTGATTTAGGAAGATTTGTTTTAACCGGTTTTTAACCTCTCTGATTTATCAAGATCTGCCCTGATTTTCTGATTTTGAATTAATTCTGAATTAAATCAGAATTTTGATGGGCTTTTAGGCTTGTTTCTTTTCCCTTTCCTTTAGCAATGAGCCTGCATTTTATAAAGAAAAATAAGACTTATTAATAGAATTTATTAGATAATAAACATGATAATGTGACAATATATATGCAATATATGTGATCGATCATTAGTTAATTCTTATCTTCTCAGTTTATAAAAAATAAAAATAAAAATGTTAAGTTAAGTTAAGAAGAAGATGGTAGGAGAAGAGATGGTCGTGGTGTTGTTATTTTAATTATAAAAGAAAAAGAAACAAAAAGAGAGAAAGGAAAGTGTTGATGCAAAAATTAAAAATAAAAGAAGAATATTTACCTCTACTATTTAAATCATAACGAAAATTTACTTTAACATGAAGTAAATCGAAGTAATAGAAAAGAACAAAGGAAAGCAAGGCTTCGGCTAGATCGAGCACAATGAAGAAAAGTGGGAAACCTCCATTGATTGTCACCTTCAATATAAGCTTCTTGAAGAAAAGATTATAATAGTGTCCTCTATAATAACTCTTCCTCTCTTTTGATCATATAACTCTCTCTAGCCTAAAAATAAAATAAAAAAATAAAAATTACAATGAAGAAGAAAAGAAAACCTAAACTAAATCTCTCTCTGGAGTGGTGCCCTTTCTGCCCTCGAGATATGAGGGTAGTTATAGGAGAAAACCAGAGGGATAGAAAGCGTATGAAGATAGGGAGAGCTGGCTATTTCTGAATATGAATCCTCCCGTTATCTCCAAACTTGATTTGATATATCCAGAAATTCAATTCTAATCTGCAGCTTATTGACGTGTTGATTGCTATATATCACTTATCTAATGATAGAATTCGAAAGAGTGATCAACAGAAGAAGTATAGTCCTTCAAGTCTTCTTTCTGGAGCATCTTGAATCATCAGATGTGAGTTTTAATAGCGAAAGTTATGATTAAAATTCTAAACCATATCCAGCCTAAATCTGAATCTAAATTGCTTCATCTCATCCGGTGATCTTTCCTATCCATTTTTCCTCTTGAATTTTCAATTTGTCTTCTAGAATTGATAAGATATTTATTTATCTTCAGCGAAATAGATAGGGTCTTCAAATAATTCATTTTTTTCCTTAAAATGAGATGATATTATCTTATCTGATATATTCAGTTTCAGATAAGATAGCTTCTATAACCTTTGAATTTGAATCGATCTCCTTTGATTTGAACTTTTAGATTTAAATTGGCTAAATCTGTCAATCTCTCTATTTTCTTCCTTAATTACCCTACACACCACTAGACATGAAAATACATTAATAGTAGAGTTTTATTTAAATATAAATGTAGAAATGTGACACATATAATATGAAAACATGTAATGCACGTGTGTGATCATGGATCTTGTGCCTCGGAATGCACCTTCTTGTCTTACTAAGACTTGGCCTAAACCAGAGCTATAGGCTGAATCTGGAGAACTAAATGAAGGAGAGTTAGTATTGAAATCACCTAGAGGGGGGGTGAATAGGTGATATGGCTAATCTAGAAACTAAATGCGGAAATTAAAACTAAATTGCAACTACACTTAGTACAACCAACGAGTATAGCCGAATCCCCGTGAAGGGCTCTGGACTAACTCCTCTTGATTCCTCTAAATAAGAGTTGAGGTGCTATATGAAGCTCTCGTGGTTAAGTACAAGTGAGGCACACAAACACAAGCCAAGCATATAAAGATGATATAAGCAATATAAATGATGCAAGGCACAACACAAGCAAATAATATATGATGCTATGAATGATGCACAACACAAATAAAGAGAGAGGGTTAAGAGACAATGGATCAAACGCAAACACAAAGATATGTTCCGAGGTTGGAGCCCCTAGCTCTACGTTCCCGCCTTCACCGAGAAGGATTTCCAATCCACTAATTCATCCACCTAGGACTCCCACAGAGGGAACCTCCACCGAGGAGGATTTTATACAACCGGGAGTACCGAACTCCTCTCTCAACCAATACAACCTCCACCGAGGCAAGCAATCACCACCTCACACAAGAGGGGTAAGCAACAACCTCAACCTCTACCAAAGAGGGAGCACCCCACAATCCAAATCAACCTCTACCAAAGAGGGATACAACAAATGAAGGGTGTTTACAATAAGGTGATCTCAAAAACCACAAACTCAATCTCTTTTCCCACAAACAAATGATCCTATAGAATAGGATGGAGTGATATAGCTCAAGTGTGGAAACAAAGTGTTTTGATCAAAAAAATTCTCTTGGGAAAACACCAAAATAGATATAGAAGTTTTAGATCAAAAAAATAATTCCTAAAACCCTAATTTCTTTGAAATAACAAACACTTTGAAACAAATAAGATGGATCTTTTTGGCACTAAAACTCTTTTGAAAACTTGTTTAAAACACTTGTAGAAGAGAGAAATTTTTGCACTTAAAATCTTAACCAAAAACTCAAAGCAATGGGGTATTTATAGCCCCAATACAAAACTAGTCGTTACGCTGAATTCTCAGCCTGAGACGGCTGGCGGTCGACCTCCCGGTCGACCGCCAACGGTTATAAATATGACCGTTAGAGACCTGCGGTCGACCGGCCGGTCGACCGTAGAAAAATAGATAGCAAAGCTCTCTGGTCCGGTCGACCGCCCGGTCGACCGGCCCATGTGCCTGGACAACGTGCACAGGCTTGTGCACGTCGGTTAACCGCCCGGTCGACCGACTCTGGGGTCCGGTCGACCGGTCGGTCGACCGCCAGAGCCAGTCAGGCAGAAATCTGGGTCAGAAAAACTTGTTAAAAAATATTCTAATAAATCCCATAAATCTTCTAAAGTACCACAAAAATAGTTTTATCATTTTACATTAAAATATAAACTTGTGTTAAAAGTTTCAACACAAATTTCAAACATTTTGAATCATTTCTGTGTCTTACAAATTTTGTCAAAAACCAAAACTTGTATTTTTCCAAACTTAGATTTTTCAATAGGAAATCTGATTTTTCCTAAAACTCATTGAAATACAAAAACATGATACTTAAACACTTTTAGGCATGTTGCATATGGACATAAGTCCAATATACATGAAACATATACATATCATTGCTTTAGTCTTTAATTCCAAAATAATGTTTTGTTAAAATTACCAAAACACCAAAACTCATGAATAGGCATAATCAAAATAAGTTTGTCTAGGAAGTAACGCATGCATGTATATAGAACACATCTAATATACATAAAAACATGTAAACTTGTATTGATACTAACTATTCATGAAAACTAATATCGGTTAAACCAAAACCGAAAAACCAAATCCAAAATATGAAACGTGTGTGTATTGTGAACTTGAGCATATCACACTATCTAATCATTACAAATGGATCTAAACACAAACTAAATTAGGATACCTAAGTCTTCTTGACGATCTCCATTTTCAAGTTGACTCGATCCAAAACTTGATCCTCCGAGCTTGACTCCAACGAGTACAATGTATGAACTTGATGCTCGAGCTCTGGAATCACCATGTGAAAGCTTCCAAACCATCTTGTTGAAGCAATCACCAACTAATAACTTGATTAATGATCTGAAACTAAACATCACAAGATTATTAGTAAACATAACTACATGAGTTAATCATCATCAAAACTAGAGTGGAAGGCCTCTGGGCCAACAATCTCCCCCTTTTGATGATGACAAAACTCATGGAGTTATATATGCATGGATTAAAGTTAAGCTTCAAAGAAGCTCCCCCTTAACTCATGCATAGCAATAAACAATAAGAATATGCAATGAAAGCTCATAAACATGAAATGCATCATACATAAAACGTGCTCTTGATACCAATAAAAACATGCTCTTAAATATTGCTCTTGATACCAATTAAACGACAAACTAATAAATAGAAACAAAACATGCGTATAAACTCAAATACTTCTCCCCCTTTTTGTCAATCATCAACAAAGGGGTCCAAGTAAAAACAAAAACATTCTTCTCCCCATTTTTGTTCGAAACATAGAATCAATAAAGGGGTGATATCAAACAAATCAATATAAATTTTCATGGATACCAATTGAAAAATCTTGATACCAATTGAAAGAAAAAGATCAATAGATACCAATGAAAGTAAACAAAATCTTGATACCAATAATGAGTAAACACATAAGCATCTTGATACCAATTTTAAGTATTATTCTTTTTAAGCATATGATACCAAATTGAAATTATTATTTTCTATCATAAAGTAAGGGAGTGGAATACAAAACCAATGATAAACCAAATACCAATTGAAAGATAAAATACGAGTTTTCTCCCTCTTTATGAAATACCAATTAAAACAATGTCTAAGCTTGTATTAGAATACCAATTGAAAACTAATCAATTGAAATATGATGATCATTAAAACTCAAGCTTAGCATAAACAAAATATATATATGTATGAAAAATAGATACCAATCGAAATTGATACTATTTGAAGAGTAAGCATACATACATAAAAATATATATGAGTACACAAAAAATGTCAATATTGATACCAATTGAAAGAATCCAATGATACCAATTGAAACAATAATAATACCAAATGTATATCTCATATTTTCTACCACCCATTCATGCTCATGTTCAAATAGATTTTCAATAAAGAACATACAAGGCATGGACTCCCATCCAGCCGCCCGTGGAAGGTAGGGGTTTTCAAAAATAAGTTTGAAAAATATAGTATGTTTGAAAACTCTACCGTAACGAAGAATACCGTAACTAGTTATATGAAAACTTGAAAACTAGTACGAAATCCTTCAAGTAAGGAATAAAACAAAATTATATTTCATGAAAAACATGTAAATCACATGGTCACTAAACACTCAAAGTCCATAAAGCATATATCATACTCATGAAAACAAGATCATGAGAAAACTAATAAAGTGAGTGAACAAGTGTTATGTGACACATATCAACATGAAAATATTCAATTAAGCTCATTTAAGAAATTCCTTTAAACATGAAAACTAAATTTTCATAAAAAAAATTTATACTTCAAGGCATATGTATGTTTTGACAAAACAAGAAGTATACATACATATCCCTAAACACAATTGAGTCCATAATAAAGATTTGCATGAAAAGCAAATGGCTCAAGGGGTAAACATGTATATCTTAAAGATTGGCAAAATAAACATATACATGAAGTGAAAACACATGATCATAAAAACATATCCAAAAATGAGAATACAAGTCAAATGCATGAATCATCAAAAACTAGACTATACTAGCACATCTAATGGGTACAAATAAACGTTCAAGCTCAAACATATAAAAATTTATTTGTGGCCCACTATATGTACAAGTATAAATCCTAGTCTTAATGAAAACCAACATTTAAACATATATTCAAATCATGAAGCATCAAAAACAAAGGTCATAAACATCCATATGATCATTATGTATATGCATGTGCATTAGATCTAGGACATACATATTAGTTAAAAACAAGGTGAGAACACATAGATATAGATCCATATTAAACATGGGTGTCTCAAATAACTAACATGTATATCACTAATCTAATTCACATGGCATAATCATAATAATCTATAAACATCAAAATATGCTATAAACAATAATATGAAGGCATGTAAATATAAACGGGAGTTAGAGATCGATACCCAAAACCGATGAAGGCACCTCTCTAGTTCTCCAAACCAAGGTGGTCTTCCCACCAAACTTCCCTTGAAAGTGATGCATCCAAATAGTCCACATGAAGCTCAGAACGCATCCACTCCAAGGTACCGCAACTCTCACGTCATGCGAGAGCCCACACCTACATCAAATACAATAGGGGTGGTCTTTGGTACCCATACTCTTTTGGGTCCATGGGGGTTAGCACCTTTCCTAACCCAAACAAATTTATTTGCTAAATTAGAATCATTTATACGATCATAACAAAATTTAGCAAGGTGATCCTTACGTCCACAATGTGTACAAGTGTACACATGAGCATACATGTGATAGGTGTGACCGTGAGGAGCATGTGTATGCCGTGGAGGGTGTACATGTAAAGATAGAACTTGTTTCTTTCGAAATAAAGATTCCAAATGTGTATGGCTCACAACACAATGGCTCAAAGTGGAGCCCAAACAATCTACACTCTTCTTAAGCATGGATATATCATTTTCAATTAAAGAAGAAGTGTGGCATGCAATAGGTGAGCTAGGTAAAACTACACTAGCATGGCAAACATGAGAATCAATATCATTTTGCAAAGAATTATTTTTCTTTAAACAAACATCTAAATCCTTTGAAATAGAATCAATTTTTATTTTCAAAGAATCATTTTCTTTTACAACAAAATCAAGTTTAGAAGACATAACTTTATTTTTCTTCAAAACTTCATTACAATCATTTCTATTTTTCAAAATCTCATTTTCCTTTAGGGCAAGTTCAAGTTTAGATTTCAATGAATCCCTTTCATTAGAAATCTCAACCTTCTCTTGCAAAACCAACTCAAGTTTTGAAAATAAATCCTCTCTTTCTTTATTTAATTTACAAGTTTTCTTTTTCAAAACTTTATATTTTTCAAGGAGGTTCTCACAAACAATAGATAACTCTTCATTTAAAGCATCGGCATCCATACTATCATGATCATCAAATGAAGAGCTAGCACTATCTAGTTGAGTATCCGAATGTACCTCAAGGGAGTCATTCCCTTAGACCATATAGCATCGTTGTTCGGATTCTCCACTAGATTCCTCCGGTTTGATTGGCAATTGAAGCTTGGAGGTGGAGGTGGTCAACTTGTTCCACACTGCAAAGGCGGAATCAAAGTTATAAACAAGCAAAAGATGTTCTTTATTAAGCATGCTTCGAATAGCCTCAAGGGCTTGTGCATTGGCCCCTATATGATTGTTGTTATCAAGATAGCATTTCTTGGTAGCGGCAAGGAAAACATGCAAGCCTAGGGTTTTTAGGTACATGGACATCCTATATTTCCATATGTCAATGTTGGAGATATCGAATATGGGAGGTGACAAGCAATCCATGAGTGTGTGCCAACAAATAGTGTGCAAATGCAAAAGATAGATTAGCAAGTCCAAGATCACACTCATAGGTGGTTAAACCAAATATCAGGAGCGGAGGCTCTGATACCAATTGAAATCACCTAGAGGGGGGGTGAATAGGTGATATGGCTAATCTAGAAACTAAATGCAAAAATTAAAACTAAATTGCAACTACACTTAGTACAACCAACGAGTGTAGCCGAATTCCCCGTGAAGGGCTCTGGACTAACTCCTCTTGATTCCTCTAAATAAGAGTTGAGGTGCTATATGAAGCTCTCGTGGTTAAGTACAAGTGAGGCACACAAACACAAGCCAAGCATATAAAGATGATATAAGCAATATGAATGATGCAAGGCACAACACAAGCAAATAATATATGATGCTATGAATGATGCACAACACAAATAAAGAGAGGGTTAAGAGACAATGGATCAAACGCAAACACAAAGATATGTTCCGAGGTTCGAGCCCCTAGCTCTACGTCCCCGCCTTCACCGAGAAGGATTTCCAATCCACTAATTCGTCCACCTAGGACTCCCACCGAGGGAACCTCCACCGAGGAGGATTTTGTACAACCGGGAGTACCGAACTCCTCTCTCAACCAATACAACCTCCACCGAGGCAAACAATCACCACCTCACACAAGAGGGGTAAGCAACAACCTCAACCTCTACCAAAGAGGTAGCACCCCCACAATCCAAATCAACCTCTACTAAAGAGGGATACAATAAATGAAGGGTGTTTACAATAAGGTGATCTCAAAGACCACAAACTCAATCTCTTTCCCACAAACAAATGATCCTATAGAATAGGATAGAGTGATATAGCTCAAGTGTGGAAAACAAAGTGTTTTGATCAAAGAAATTCTCTTGGGAAAACACCAAAATAGATATAGAAGTTTTAGATCAAAAACTAATTCCCAAAACCCTAATTTCTTTGAAATAACAAACACTTTGAAACAAATAAGATGGATCTTTTTGGCACTAAAACTCTTTTGAAAACTTGTTTAAAACACTTATAGAAGAGAGAAATTTTTGCACTTAAAATCTTAACCAAAAACTCAAAGCAATGGGGTATTTATAGCCCCAATACAAAACTAGCCGTTAGGCTGAATTCTCAGCCTGAGACGGCTGGCGGTCGACCGCCCGGTCGACCGCCAACTGTCATAAATATGACCGTTGGAGACCTGCGGTCGACCGGCCGGTCGACCGTAGAAAAACAGAGAGCAGAGCTCTCTGGTCCGGTCGACCGCCCGGTCGACCGGCCCATGTGCTTGGCCAACTTGCACAGGCTTGTGCACGTCGGTCGACCGCCCGGTCGACCGACTCTGGGGTCCGGTCGGCCGGTCGGTCGACCGCCAGAGCCTGTCAGGCAGAAATCTGGGTCAGAAAAACTTGTTAAAAAATATTCTAATAAATCCCATAAATCTTCTAAAATACCACAAAAATAGTTTTATCATTTTACATTGAAATATAAACTTGTGCTAAAAATTTCAACACAAATTTCAAACATTTTGAACCATTTTTGTGTCTTACAAATTTTGTCAAAAACCAAAACCTGTATTTTTCCAAACTTAGATTTTTCAATAGGAAATCTGATTTTTCCTAAAACTCATTGAAATACAAAAACATGATACTTAAACACTTTTAGGCATGTTGCATATGGAAATAAGTCCAATATACATGAAACATATACATATCATTGTTTTTGTCTTTAATTCCAAAATAATGTTTTGTTAAAAATACCAAAACACCAAAACTCATGAATAGGCATATCAAAATAAGTTTGTCTAGGAAGTAACGCATGCATGTATATAGAACACATCTAATATACATAAAAACATGTAAACTTGTATTGATACTAACTATTCATGAAAACCAATATCTGTTAAACCAAAACCGAAAAACCGAATCCAAAATATGAAACGTGTGTGTATTGTGAACTTGAGCATATCACACTATCTAATCATTACAAATGGATCTAAATACAAACTAAATTAGGATACCTAAGTCTTCTTGACGATCTCCATCTTCAAGTTGACTCGATCCAAAACTTGATCCTCCGAGCTTGACTCCAACGAGTGCAATGTATAAACTTGATGCTCGAGCTCTGGAATCACCATGTGAAAGCTTCCAAACCATCTTGTTGAAGCAATCACCAACTAATAACTTGATTAATGATCTGAAACTAAACATCACAAGATTATTAGTAAACATAACTACATGAGTTAATCATCATCAAAACTAGAGTGGAAGGCCTTTGGGCCAACAAGTATCACGTCTCCTTCATCTGCCCCTGAGCGTTTCATGTCCCCTCCCTATCATGTTGACTGATGCGAATGAAAGATTTAGCACGTTTCGTGCTTTGTTCCTTTTATGAGGCTTCACAGGGGCTTGAATCGATAGTCGGTTGATAACTGACCGTCGGGCTGGAAGAGTGGCGGGAACTGGCCCTAGTCGGCAATGAACTGAATGGACCGGCACCAACCGGCACCCTACTTGTTCACAGCAGAAGGGAGAAATATGGTGTAGTTCTAACTCTATTTGTTAGTTAAGAACTCTCGTAAATCAGGATTAACCAGGCCTAAGCGATCTTGTACAGAGACTCGAGGAGATCGCTACTGGGATGTTCAGGCTGGAGAACTCTAGCATTGAGGCTCCTCTTTTTAACTATAGGTGACTTTAAAACTACCTCACCAGTAATATTAGCTTCGATTGGCGAAGATATACTTGTATATCCATTGCTAAGTGCGAATTTAGTACCAAAAGGCTTTGGGAGCGAAGTCGTAGTAACTTCGCTTTTAGCACAGGATGGTATAGCACGAAGTAGTGTTTTGTTCTTTGCGTTGCGGCGAAGGTACTTAGCACTGTCTAGTGCTTTAGTTCTAGTTTCGTGGCTAGGAACTTTGCTAGCACCCTTAGGTGCTGAGGTTGCATAAGCAACGCTATCAGCACTTAGGGATGCTCCCTTAACTTCGCACCGAGGAGCGAACTTAGCGCTGGAAAATAGTGCTTTCGTGTTGGACGAAGCCAGAAGGAATTCGTGCCGTTGTGGTTCCACTTCAGCCTCACGGTAAGCATAAGCAACGCTATCAAAACTTAAGGGCGTCTTGCCCTTGTCTTCACGTGAGAGGCGGAGTTGAGTTTCAACTTCGCCTAAAGCTTAGCGCAGAGAAGCTTCTTGCTTCATCCTTCACACCTGCTTGCCCTGAGCAGTGTCTGGTTCGTGTAACCTGTTTGGCTTCACATGAAATCAATTTAGCCTCGGTTGAGACTGGGGGAAATTGGAGCGATCCTTGTTCACCCGCGCATGCTGCTGGCTCGGCCTCAATTAGAGCTGCCTTCTGATCTGTAGCCAGTGGAGTCTTGGCTATGGAGACCCTTATGTGCTTCTGTGTATGGAGTGCTGGGCTACCCTAGAGAGGAGTTCCTCGAACTTTTCTTGGTCAAAGTGGATGACCAAGTTTTTGACGGTAACGGGTTTAGCATTCTGACCGTTGCATTGTGACATCATCTCCTTATTGCGGAAGAAGATCTTTATCCCCAGCGGAGTCGCCATCTTTTTTTCCATTAAAAATTGACAGGGAAAAACTTACAAAATATTGAGGAGAAAAATTACAAGTAACTCTTGAAAGAAAGAAAATTATAGGTATACCTCCTCTGAGATTCTGGGAAAGTATGGCGGTAGGAATCTGATCAGCGCGCGATCACTTTATCCTTTTGACGACGCAATCGGTCTGGTGTGCAAGCCTTCTTGAGCGGATTTCCTTCTCGCTTGGTTCTGAAAATCTTCAAAGAAAGCTTTTTGAGACCCTGAAGGAAAGAGAGTTGAGTCTCTGGGGTGCTTTGGAAGCAAGAAAGCAAGAGGGCACTTTTGTTTTAGAACTCCTCAAAATCTCCCAATTCTCCAGCCAATGTCCTCTGTTTTTCCGCCCCTTTTCTCGTCGTGCAAGGGGTTGTTTATAGCCAAAATGGGGTGTAACTGCCCCCTAAATTCAACAAGACTGAATCAATCTATTAGCTTCACGCAAGGCTAAAAATAGCCTTGCCGCGAGGCTAATTGCCAGCTTCCGGCAAAGATAGAAAGTTCGTGTGAACTATTAATAGCCATTGTGGCTTAATTGTCTCCACTTAATGTGTGACGAAGTGGGCCGGTGTAACCGCCCACTTAAAGTGACATTAACCACACTAAAGTATCAGGATTCACCCATTAATCCCTTAGGGAATTTTGAAACGATCAATTAATGACTTAGTAAAGCTCGCCGCGGAGCTAAGTGAAAGCTTCAGGCGGAGCTCATTTTAGGCAAAGTTATGTTCAGAGCTTCAAGCGAAGCTAGAACTTAGCTCAGAGCAGAGTTGGGTGATGCTATTGGTGAAGCTAGGAGTTAGCTCAGAGCAGAGCTGGACCACTTCATCTCCAGCGAAGTTGGAGATAAAGCTTTTGGTGAAGTTAAGGTTAGCCTTTAGCGGGGCTTATGAGAGCTTCATGCGAAACTAGTGGCTTCGACCTTTTAGCGAACTTGGATCTCTGCGAGGCTAGGTATTTGATAAGACCTGGTTTCATAGGCCTGCATTGGCTTCTTCATAGGTAACCTTGACTTACTGTCTGCTTCACTGGATCAGTAGAGTCTAAATCGTTGCATTGTCCCTCGGAGATGGGTAAAAATCGGTCGTCAGCTTGTTTGCAACTTGTCTTTTATAACTGTCAACAAGTTAGGCATCGTTCAGACCTGTTGAAGAGAAGTATGAGAGTTTTGTCTTTTTAGAGTATCAACAGATATCATATTAATGAAGGAATAAAACAAGCAATGAGTCTGAAATATATGAGATCAATGAAACTACAAAAATGATAGGAATAAAAAGGAAGATAAGAATACAGGAATGGGTAAAGGAAAACTCCAGCTCCTCGCAACATGTCCGGTCTCATCGAACACCTAATCAATAACATGAAACATCTAGTATCTGAACGTGCAAATTCAGGATCGTCAGAAGCGATCTAATGAGTGTGTAAAAGAAAGAGGAGTGCTCGTGCATATAAATAGTGTGTGCATAATGATAAACTGTAAATGAAAGATAACTGATAATTAATATCATGAAAAAAACTAGGAAAATAAATAGTAGAATATGACTAGAATAACATATTGAACAATAAAAAAGGCAGTCAGTACTGGCATTAGATGTTCAAATCAAGTGTCATGTATATAGTCAGATGAATACAGTTAGTCACAATACACTATGAACAGTTTTTTATTATTTATTATGTCAGTGAATATCAATTGCCACATGCAGTAGACGGATCCCATACTACGCCTATTACACGCGTCAATCGAAGTCCTACGTTATTAAAACTGATTGGTTAGAGATATTGTCCATACTTTAGGTAGGTCTCGTACATACCCAGGACCATGGCCTCAGTTTCCTAGTGCTGAACTAGGCCGTATCGTTAGGTACTCAGTAACAATAACAGTAATCTCACTGTATGAACAGTGAAAGTAAACAGTACAAATAGGATGCCAGTCAACCCCCGGGAACCCTGCAGTGGAACCCTCAGTTGATTGCGCAACCTGTATCCTAGATTCACCCAAAATACAGACGTTGTCTATTCCATCAATTTTCCCAATCCCAGTGTAAGTTATCCATTTACATTATTATTTAATTCAGTTACAAAATCAATATCCGTGTTACAAAATACTGGGACGATGCGGTGACAGTAACAATAACAATGCATAACAGTAACAATAATAGTATATACGGTGAACAGTAATATGAACAACGAACAATAACAGTACCGTGTATATGATGAATAGAGCTGTAACGAGTGTTACGGTCTAGCGATGCTTTTTCAGTAACTTTCAGTAACATGAATAATTACAGTAACAGGTCTAGACACTGATCCCTTACAATACAGTCCCATCTAGAATTAGTCAAATCTCATCCATCTGTACTAAAGCGATATAAGTAACTGATCTATCAACTCATAGTCTCAATATAATCATCGTGAACATCAAGTATAAATACATTTCAAAGTAATCCGGTACAGTAACCCACAAATCCAATAAATCAAATAATAAGTTCTCTCAGTGTTACCAATCTGTTCTAATTCTCTAAACCACTAATAACTGAGATCAAATAATAACTGCTATCAACTCTAAAGTACAAAGTCACTCCTATCAATGAAATCAATTTCGCAATACTCTATCTCTATAACTGAAAAGAGCAGTCTACTGATTATTCCCGAGATCAACTTAGTCAATAGATACCGAAATCACAAACAACGAGTAGAACATCCTCCGTCATTATGGAATCTAGAATATCTTTACACCTGATAATCAACATCGATAAGATTATCAATACTCCGACAACTAATCAGTGAATCCGAAAACACTTACAATTATTAATCTGACTAAAACAACCATATATCTAAATACTATTCAAGATTCAATAGCAAGAATACAAATCTCATATCAATTCAGATTCTAACTAAGTCCATTTATCGATTCAAGCATCAAGGAATCTAATCTTTTAATATAGTAACATTACATCTAATATGTCCTCAAATACCTGAATGAATTCTTGATTGAATTATCACCGAATAAAAGAATAATAAGTCTGATAATTATCACGGAATATAGATTTTTAACCACAATCACGAGCCAATTCGATACAAGATCAATCTAGTATACAGTCCAATTTTCTTTACAACTAGTCCGAGTCTGAAACAGTAATCATCTGTACATGAAATGGTATAAGTCTAATATCTCAATATTCAAATACAAGATCCATATACATTTGATGCTCAAATATGAACTAATTCATTCAACCAATAGATCGAGTCAAGTTACAGTCTAAGATGTATCAATATTAGGCCTAAGCCAACAATGACAAACTACAAACACATGAAATGACGTCAATACATGCTCAGATCAACTAGATAAATAAGTTGAATACTTATTGATGACTCATGAAGTGATACAAGTAATTACACTGGTAAATTACATCAAATATTCACATGAAATGACAAAAGTAAAATACAAATACATATTGACAACGATAAATGAGGAAATGAGATAAAAGCAAACACTCACATAAAATGACGCAGCTTTTTTTGGATTTGAATCATCGTATGGTCTTCACTGCATGAACCAATACAGATCTTCAGATCATCCCATGGATCAATTTTCGAATAGCCAGTATATCAGGTCCATAACGAGCACAATTCTGAATCTCCCGTTAACGCGTTCTGATCACACAAACAAGTTCAAAATACTTCAACACGCATCCAAACACATGAACTCACCCACATACACCCGTACACATGTCCACACCACATACATACACGTACACACATGCATACACACACGTGACACCCATATACATACATATATATGATTGTGCACATACATGCATACATACATAAATGCGTGCACGCGTGCACGCGCGCGCGCACACACACACACACACATACATATGCACACATATTATATACATACACTATAATAAAACACATGCACTCACACACTCACACATATATGAACTCACGCACACATCCATGCAAACACACCCATGCACACATTAATACACAATTATAATTCACACACATATTAACACCCACCTAAACACTAACACACTATCCTTTAATTAGAACTCACCCATATATATAATATAACACATACTAATTACAACACCCACACTAATTAAAACATATAAATACATATTATCACACACTACTAGTAAAAGAACACAGAGAGAAAGAAAGAGAGGACCCACGGCATCAGCTGCTATCGGCCAAGGGTGAAAGCCCACGATCTCCGGTGACGACGGAGATCGCGGAGGAGGCGAAGGACGCCGAAAATGTGTCGCGTGCTCTGGGGGACAACCGCGGAGGGAGATCAGGCTCTCAGATTAACCAAGAAGCAAGCGGCCATAGAGAAGAATGAGAGGGATGTGTTGCTGGTGGACTGTGCGCAAGCCATAGCATGGAGCCAAGGGATGGCGCTGGTGGGATGAAGTGCGGTCTGGTGTGCTGGTGGGCTGTGGACTTGGAGTTGCTGCCGTGGCATGGGGAGCAGCGGCCTGGGGCTAGGGACTCGGAGGAGAGGCACGCAATGGGGAGTCCAGGCTGCTGTCAGGCTTGTGTTGGAGGAGGGAAGAGAGGCACGACTGCAGGGGTTCGGCTGAGGGGAGATGGTATGCTCGCTAGAGATTTGCGGCAGATCTCGGGTGGTGCTCGGTCATGCGCCGTGGTGGAGAATCTCAGTCGGCAGAGGGCCATGGGTATGGTGGCTGGCCTGGTGTGGTTGATGGGAGGAGGCACGACCAAGTTGTAATCACCTAGAGGGGGGATGAATAGGTGACTAGCTAATCTAATGGTCAATTAATGTGGAATTAAAAACTATTTATGCAAACTAAAACTTCTTAAACTAAACACCAAATATAACACAAGAGTGTAGCCGGATTCCCCGTGAAGGGCTCTGGACTAACTCCTCAAGATTCCTCTAGATAAGAGTTGAGGTGCCGCGTTGGCTCTCTTGGTTGAATACAAGTGTTAGCAAACAATCCCCAAACATATGACAATATGAGCACAAATATATATCAAGCATGTAAAGATGAAAGCTATATAAGCATGCAAGATATAAACAAGTAAGAGATAGAGAGAGCAATCGCAAACACGAGAGATTTGTTTCGAGGTTCGAGCATACTTGCTCTACGTCCCCGCCTTCAACACTTGAAGGATTTGAAATCACCTAGAGGGGGGTGAATAGGTGATAATGCTAATCAATGCACAAATTTAAAATGAGATGATGCAACGATCACTCAAAGCAAGATTAGAAGCCGAATACCCCGTGAAGGGCTCTGAACTCCTTCCTCGTGATTCCTCTAAATAAGAGTTTGAGGTAAGCAATGCAATCTTGTTGTGAGAGTATTGATCAACAATATAAGAATGAATGAAAAGCAAGTAAATAAAATAAGTAAACCAATCGCAAACACAGAGATTTGTTTCGAGGCTCGAGCACCCAGCTCTACGTCCCCACCTTCACCCAGAAGGATTTCCGATCCACTAGAACTTCCACAAAGGATTACAACCACTAGGGAGTACCCAACTCCTCAATCACACTCCTCTAATCCAGAGGTAGTGGAGCAATAATTACAATAAGCACTGGATGATCAAAAGACCACAAACTCTCTCTTGAAAAACTTTCTTTACAAAAATCCTAGAGAATAATATATAAGATTGAAGCTCAAGGTTTTGTAAGTGATATAAAAATAGAAGAGAGATTTTAAGAACCAACAAAACTTTCAGAAAACTTTTGAAAATAATAGCCCAAAACTTAAACAAAGCTCTTTCTCAAGAAAACTCAAAACTTTTGATCTTTGAATTTGTTGTTGTGAAAACCTTTACCCTAATGACCCCTTTATACAGGATTTAGGAAGAGTAAACACAGAAAAATTTTATCTGAATAAAAGAGGAAGAAATTGACCCTCTGATACAGCTAACCACGTTTTTTTTAAACTTAAACACGTTTTAAAAACATGTTAAAAATCAGCCTCCAGAAAATTAGCCATTACTGTCAATCTGGCAGATTGGTCAACTTTGAGCACATTTTTCAGGCTGTAAACGTCCGAATTCAGAATTAGGTATATAGGAATAATTTGTAAATCTTTAAGTCTTCTTTTTAATGCAACTAAAATAAACTCAATATCATTTTTGATGAGAAAGTTATTAATAAAACACTGACAGGTATCAAATCAGAAACTGTAAGCTGTTTTCAGAACAAGAACAGAGTTCAACTAAATATTTGACATCTTTAAAATTTGAATCTGAAAATGATTATTGAATAAAAAATTTAGATCTAAAAGTTATATTTAAAATTCAAGTTAAATCATGTTATTTAAATATAAGAATAAAAAGTTATGATAATAAATATAAAAGGGTGTCAAGCAGATCAGCAGAACTAAAACTGGTTCAAATCTAAAACCTGATATATGTACTTGAAATCCAAAACCGGTTAAACCAAAAACCAAACGTATTAAATTTGTGTGTGTGTATATGAGCTTCAAACATATATACTATTTTTTAACAAAACAAACTATGAGTCTACAAGCAGGAGTCTCAGATAGTTGATGTTGAGCAACGTTTGAGCTAGACCCAAATATCTCATGCTTGAGAACTCTTGAGCTATCAATACCTATATCAACCTGAAATTCATTTTTTAACTTCTATTAGTACCAAATAGCTTTTATATGGTATGTTATCATCAAAACACATAACCCGGGGATTGTAACCTTTGGGCCAATAATCTCCCTCTTTTTGATGATGACAAAACATATAAGCTATAAAACAAAATATAGGAGGGAGGTAAAAGCTCCCCCTCAAATGATACTCTATTTTATCAAGTATGAAAACATATACATATATGAACATGTATAAGACATGAAACCTACATATATGAGATAAACATGTACAAAACATATAAGCTATACAAAACATGAAACCACCAATACTTCTCCCCTTTTTGTCATACATCAAAAAGGGTTAGGAAACAACCAATAAACAATATATGCATAAATAAGATATAAACATGCATATATGCATACATAAACTCAAATATCTCTTCCCCTTTTTGTCAATTTATCAACAAAGAGGCTAAAAAAGAAAATACAATCAATTGTCATATCATCAAATCTTAAAGACCAAAACATAAGGTTTTTTTTTTTTTTTAATACCAACTTAAAATTTTTGATAAACATATTGATACCAATTGAAAAATATTGATACCAATTAAAGGTAAAAACCAAATTTTTAGAGAAACACTAAAATCATTTTGCAATAAGGATACCAAATAGAGAATAATACCAATTTAAGATCACTGATACTAATATTAGAAATGTTAGCATATATCAAACCAAAGTATTTTACATCATAAATGGTTAGAGTATGATACCAATTTGAAATGAAAACTGATACAAATTGAAAATACAACCAATACCAATTTTACATAAAATCAATTTAAAAACAAGAATTTTCTCCCCCTTTATGAAATACTAAAAGAAACAATGCATAAGTTTGTAATAGATTCTAATTAAAAATAATTGACATGATGAACTAAATCAAGCTTAGCAAACATAATTTGTGCTTTTTCAAAAAAATGTAAAGACATGTGAAACAAGCACAATCAAAATGTATGTATGGATATACCAATTGAAATATGAGGCATATATAGAAAATACATATGAGTATACAAATATATGAAATATCAATTTTGATACCAATAGAAATATAATGAGGATCAAGTGTATAACTCAAACCAACCACCCTTATCATGCACAAGTTTAAAAGATATTCAAGAAGGGTATACAAGGCATGGTCGCTCATCCAACCGCCCTTAAAAGGTAGGGGTTTCAAAAATTATGATTTGAAAGTAAATAGGCATAGTTTGAAAACTCTACCATTTGAAGAATAGAAACTAGTTTTAAAGATATTTTTAAAAACTAGTAAGAAATCCTTCAAAATATGAAACCAAATCATATATTCCATGAAGACATGAAAATCACATAATAATTGACACTCAAAGTCTATAACGCACAAAGCACATATATGCTCATGAAATAAAAATCATGAGTAAACACAAACATAGAGTGTAAAAGAGTCATGTGAAAAACATAATCATGGAAATAGGCATTGAAACTCATATGAAATTCCTTTACAAACATGAAACACTTAAAAATTTTAATTTTCATTAAAACAAAATAAACTTCAAGACACATGCATATTTTGTATAAACTAGAGTATACATACATATCCAAAATATAAACGAGTCCACAAAAGTATATTGCATGAAGGCAAGTGGCTCAAGGATGTACATGTATATCTATTAGTTTAGACAAAAGTAACATATACATGAATCTAAACATTTACAAAAATAGAGAAAATGAGTTAGAATGCAATAGTCACCAAAACTAGGCTATACAAGTACATCTAATGGGTACAAATGAGTAATTTAGCATAAACATATAATGGCTCACTAGTTGTACAAGTATAAACATGAGTTTTAATGAAAAACTATATTTAAACAAGTAATCAAAACCATGAAGTGCAAAACCATAAACATAAATCCAAACATGATAAATCATAATGATCATTGAAACCAAAACATGCTTAAGGTTAATCAATAAGAGCATGTGAATAAAATAAGGAGTTAGAAATTGTTACCAAAACTATTAGGGCTAATCTCTAGATCTCCAAACCATGGTGGTCCTCTCACCAAATAACCTTGAAGGAGATGCATCCAATGTAGGGTTCATTAAGCTCAACCACATCTACCATCAAGATACCATTACTCTCACGTTAAGCGAGAGCCCACACCTACATCAAATACAATAAGGGTGGATTTTTGTACCCATATTTAATTGGGTCCATAGGGATTAGCACTTTTTCTAACCCAAACATTATTATTTGCAAAATTTACAGAATTAAGTCTATCATAGCAAAATCTTGCAAGATGACCTTTGCGGCCATAATGTGTACATGTGTACACTTTAGCATACATATGAGAATGGGTGTAATCATGGTGTACATGAGGTGTATGCCGTGGATGATGTGCATGAATATGAGGTGCATGTTTCGTGTGAAACATGGATTCCAATTTCTTGTGATCCATAGCACATTGGCTCAAAGTGGAGCCCAAACAATCAACAATCTTCTTTAACATATATATATCATTTTCAACATTAGAAGAGGATGTGGAGCATGCACTAGAAACATTTAAAGATGAAGATGTAGTAGCATGGCAAACATGAGAATCTAAATCATTTTTCAAAGATTTATTTTTATTTAAAACTAAATCTAATTCTTTTGAAATAAAATCATTTTCATTTTTCAAAGAATGGTTATCTTTTAAAATAAAATCTAATTTTGAAGATAAAACCTCATTTTTCTTCAAAACACCATCATAATCATTTTTACTTTTTAAAATCTTATTTTCATTTATGACAAGATAAAGTTGGGATTTCAATGAGTCCCTTTCATTTGAAATATCATCCTTTTCTTGCAAAATCAAATCAACCTTAGAAAGCAAGTTTTTATTTTCTTCTTTTAATTTAGAATTTTTATTTTTCAAAACCTTATATTTTGATTGCAATTTTTCACTAACTATAGATGGTTCTTCATATAAAGCATGTGCATCTATATAATCACCACAAGAAGAATTAACACTATTATCTAGTTTAGTATTCGAATATACCTCAAGGGAGTCATTCCCTTAGACCATGAAGCAACGTTGGTCGGATTATTCTCCACTAGATTTTTCCTCCATATTGATTTGCGTTTGAAGCTCGGGAGAGGTGAATATGTTCCACACTGCAAAGGCGGAATCACAATGAGAAATTATAGATAAATATTCTTTATTTAGTGAGTTTCTAATAGCCCTTAGGGCTTGAGCATTAGCCATTTTATACTTGCTATTACCAATAAAAGATTCCTTGGTAGCAGCAAGGTAAACCTGACAACCTAGGGATTTTAAATAAATACTCATTCTAATCTTTCATATTTTAAAGTCACAAACATTAATCATGGGAGGGGCAAGGGGATCCATAAGTGTGTGTAAACAATAAGTATGCAAATGCAGATCTTAGATTAGCTAGCTAAGATCTCACTCCTAAGTGGTTAAACCTAATATTAGGAGCGTAGGCTCTGATACCAATTGAAATCACCTAGAGGGGGGGTTAATAGGTGATAATGCTAATCAATGCACAAATTTAAAATGAGATGATGCAACTATCACTCAAAGCAAGATTAGAAGCCGAATACCCCGTGAAGGGCTCTGAACTCCTTCCTCGTGATTCCTCTAAATAAGAGTTTGAGGTGCGCAATGCAATCTTGTTGTGAGAGTATTGATCGACAATATAAGAATGAATGGAAAGCAAGTAAATAAAATAAATAAACCAATCGCAAACACAGAGATTTGTTTCGAGGCTCGAGTACCCAGCTCTACGTCCCTGCCTTCACCCAGAAGGATTTCCGATCCACTAGAACTTCCACAAAGGATTACAACCACTAGGGAGTACCCAACTCCTCAATCACACTCCTCTAATCTAGAGGTAGTGGAGCAACAATTACAATAAGCACTGGATGATCAAAAGACCACAAACTCTCTCTTGAAAAACTTTCTTTACAAAAACCCTAGAGAATAATATAAAAGATTGAAGCTCAAGGTTTTGTAAGTGATATAAAAATAGAAGAGAGATTTTAAGAACTAAAAAAACTTTCAGAAAACTTTTGAAAATAATAGCCCAAAACTTAAACAAAGCTCTTTCTCAAGAAAACTCAAAACTTTTGATCTTTGAATTTGTTGTTGTGAAAACCTTTACCCTAATGACCCTTTATATAGGATTTAGGAAGAGTAAACACAGAAAAGTTTTATCTGAATAAAAGAGGAAGAAATTGACCCTCTGATACAGCTAACCACGTTTTTTTAAACTTAAACACGTTTTAAAAACATGTTAAAAATCAGCCTCCAGAAAATTAGCCATTACTGCAAATCTGGTAGATTGGTCAACTTTGAGCACATTTTTCAGGCTGTAAACGTCCGAATTCAGAATTAGGTATATAGGAATAATTTGTAAATATTTAAGTCTTCTTTTTAATGCAACTAAAATAAACTCAATATCATTTTTGATGAGAAAGTTATTAATAAAACACTGACAGGTATCAAATCAGAAACTGTAAGCTGTTTTCAGAACAAGAACAGAGTTCAACTAAATATTTGACATCTTTAAAATTTGAATCTGAAAATGATTATTTAATAAGAAATTTAGATCTAAAAGTTATCTTTAAAATTCAAGTTAAATCATGTTATTTAAATATAAGAATAAAAAGTTATGATAATAAATATAAAAGGGTGTCAAGCAGATCAGCAGAACTAAAACTGGTTCAAATCTAAAACCCGATATATGTACTTGAAATCCAAAACTTGTTAAACCAAAAACCAAACGTATTAAGTTTGTGTGTGAGCTTCAAACGTATATACTATTTTTTAACAAAACAAACTATGAGTCTACAATCAGGAGTCTCTGATAGTTGATATTGAGCAACGTTTGAGCTAGACCCTAATATCCCATGCCTTAGAACTCTTGAGCTATCAATACCTGTATCAACCTAAAATTCATTCTATAACTTCTATTAGTACCAAATAGCTTTTATATGGTTTGTTATCATCAAAACACATAACCCGTGGATTGTAACCTTTGGGTGAACAATCTCCCCATTTTTGATGATGACAAAACATATAAGCTATAAAACAAAATATAGGAGGGAGGCAAAAGCTCCCCCTCAAATGATATTCCATTTTATCAAGTATGAAAACATATACATATATGAACATGTATAAGACATGAAACCTACATATACGAGATAAACATGTACAAAACATATAAGCTATACAAAACATGAAACCACCAATACTTCTCCCCCTTTTTGTCATACATCAAAAAGGATTAGGAAACAACCAATATACAATATATGCATAAACAAGATATAAACATGCATATATGCATACATAAACCCAAATATCTCTTCCCCTTTTTGTCAATTCATCAACAAAGAGGCTAAAAAAAAAAATACAATCAATTGTCATATCATCAAATCTTAAAGACCAAAACTTAAGGTTTTTTTTTTTTTTAATACCAACTTAAAATTTTTGATAAACATATTGATACCAATTGAAAAATATTGATACTAATTAAAGGTAAAAACCAAATTTTTAGAGAAACACTAAAATCATTTTGCAATAAGGATACCAAATAGAGAATAATACAAATTTAAGATCATTGATACTAATATTAGAAATGTTAGCATATATCAAACCAAAGTATTTTACATCATAAATGGTTGGAGTATGATACCAATTTGAAATGAAAACTGATACAAATTAAAAATACAACCAATACCAATTTTACATAAAATCAATTTAAAAACAAGAATTTTCTCCCCTTTATGAAATACTAAAAGAAACAATGTATAAGCTTGTAATAGATTCTAATTAAAAATAATTGACATGATGAACTAAATCAAGCTTAGCAAACATAATTTGTGCTTTTTCAAAAAAAATGTAAAGACATGTGAAACAAGCACAATCAAAATGTATGTATGGATATACCAATTGAAATATGAGGCATATATAGAAAATACATATGAGTATACAAATATATGAAATATCAATTTTGATACCAATAGAAATATAATGAGAATCAAGTGTATAACTCAAACCTACCACCCTTATCATGCACAAGTTTAAAAGATATTCAAGAAGGGTATACAAGGCATGATCGCCCATCCAACCGCCCATAAAAGGTAGGGGTTTTCAAAAATTATGATTTAAAAGTAAATAGGCATAGTTTGAAAACTCTACCATTTGAAGATTAGAAACTAGTTTTAAAGATATTTTTAAAAACTAGTATGAAATCCTTCAAAATATGAAACCAAATCATATATACCATGAAGACATGAAAATCACATAATAATTGACACTCAAAGTCTATAACGCACAAAGCACATATATGCTCATGAAATAAAAATCATGAGTAAACACAAACATAGAGTGTAAAAGAGTCATGTGAAAAACATAATCATGGAAATAGGCGTTGAAACTCATATGAAATTCCTTTACAAACATGAAACACTTAAAAATTTTAATTTTCATTAAAACAAAACAAACTTCAAGACACATGTATATTTTGTATAAACTAGAGTATACATACATATCCAAAATATAAACGAGTCCACAAAAGTATATCGCATGAAGGCAAGTGGCTCAAGGATGTACATGTATATCTATTAGTTTAGACAAAAATAACATATACATGAAGCTAAACATTTACAAAAATAGAGAATATGAGTTAGAATGCAAGAGTCATCAAAACTAGGCTATACAAGTACATCTAATGGGTACAAATGAGTAATTTAGCATAAACATATAATGGCTCACTAGTTGTACAAGTATAAACATGAGTTTTAATGAAAAACTACATCTAAACAAGTAATCAAAATCATGAAGTGCAAAACCATAAACATAAATCCAAACATGATAAATCATAATGATCATTGAAACCAAAACATGCTTAAGGTTAATCAATAAGAGCATGTGAATAAAATAAGGAGTTAGAAATTGTTGCCAAAACCATTAGGGCTAATCTCTAGATCTCCAAACCATGGTGGTCCTCCCACCAAATAACCTTGAAGGAGATGCATCCAATGTAGGGTTCATTAAGCTCAACCACATCTACCATCAAGGCATCATTACTCTCACGTTAAGCGAGAGCCCACACCTACATCAAATACAATAGGGATGAATTTTGGTACCCATAATTTACTGGGTCCATAGGGGTTAGCACCTTTTCTAACCCAAATATTATTATTTGCAAAATTTACAGAATTAAGTTTATCATAGCAAAATCTTGCAAGATGACCTTTGCGGCCACAATGTGTACATGTGTACACTTTAGCATACATATGAGAATGGGTGTGATCATGGTGTACATGAAGTGTATGCCGTGGATGATGTGCATGAATATGAGGTGCATGTTTCTTGTGAAACATGGATTCCAATTTCTTGTGATCCATAGCACATTGGCTCAAAGTGGAGCCCAAACAATCAACAATCTTCTTTAACATATATATATCATTTTCAATATTAGAAGAGGATGTGGAGCATGCACTAGAAACATTTAAAGATGAAGATGTAGTAGCATGACAAACATGAGAATCTAAATCATTTTTCAAAAATTTATTTTTATTTAAAACTAAATCTAATTCTTTTGAAATAAAATCAATTTCATTTTTCAAAGAATGGTTACCTTTTAAAATAAAATCTAATTTTGAAGATAAAACCTCATTTTTCTTCAAAACACCATCGTAATCATTTTTACTTTTTAAAATCTTATTTTCATTTATGACAAGATCAAGTTGGGATTTCAATGAGTCCCTTTCATTTGAAATCTCATCCTTTTCTTGTAAAATCAAATCAACCTTAGAAAGCAAGTTTTTATTTTCTTCTTTTAATTTAGAATTTTTATTTTTTAAAACCTTATATTTTGATTGCAATTTTTCACTAACTATAGATGGTTCTTCATATAAAGCATGTGCATCTATATATTCACCACAAGAAGAATTAACACTATTATCTAGTTGAGTATTCGAATATACCTCAAGGGAGTCATTCCCTTCCCCTTGGACCATGAAGCAACGTTGGTCGGATTCTTCTCCACTAGATTTTTCCTCCAAATTGATTTGCGTTTGAAGCTCGGGAGAGGTCAATATGTTCCACACTGCAAAGGCGGAATCACAATGAGAAATCATAGATAAATATTCTTTACTTAGTGAGTTTCTAATAGCCCTTAGGGCTTGAGCATTAGCCATTTTATACTTGCTATTACCAATAAAAGATTCCTTGGTAGCAGCAAGGTAAACCTGACAACCTAGGGATTTTAAATAAATACTCATTCTAATCTTTCATATTTTAAAGTCACAAACATTAATCATGGGAGGGGCAAGGGGATCCATAAGTGTCTGTAAACAATAAGTATGCAAATGCAGATCTTAGATTAGCTAGCTAAGATCTCACTCCTAAGTGATTAAACCTAATATCAGGAGCGTAGGCTCTGATACCAATTGAAATCACCTAGAGGGGGGTGAATAGGTGATAATGCTAATCAATGCACAAATTTAAAATGAGATGATGCAACGATCACTCAAAGCAAGATTAGAAGCCGAATAACCCGTGAAGAGCTCTGAACTCCTTCCTCGTGATTCCTCTAAATAAGAGTTTGAGGTGTGCAATGCAATCTTGTTGTGAGAGTATTGATCGACAATATAAGAATGAATGGAAAGCAAGTAAATAAAATAAGTAAACCAATCGCAAACACAGAGATTTGTTTCGAGGCTCGAGCACCCAGCTCTACGTCCCTGCCTTCACCCAGACGGATTTCCGATCCACTAGAACTTTCACAAAGGATTACAACCACTAGGGAGTACCCAACTCCTCAATCACACTCCTCTAATCCAGAGGTAGTGGAGCAACAATTACAATAAGCACTAAATGATCAAAAGACCACAAACTCTCTCTTGAAAAACTTTCTTTACAAAAACCCTAGAGAATAATATATAAGATTGAAGCTCAAGGTTTTGTAAGTGATATAAAAATAGAAGAGAGATTTTAAGAACCAAAAAAACTTTCAAAAAACTTTTGAAAATAATAGCCCAAAACTTAAACAAAGCTCTTTCTCAAGAAAACTCAAAACTTTTGATCTTTGAATTTGTTGTTGTGAAAACCTCTACCCTAATGACCCCTTTATATAGGATTTAGGAAGAGTAAACATAGAAAAGTTTTATCTGAATAAAAGAGGAAGAAATTGACCCTCTAATACAGCTAACCACGTATTTTTAAACTTAAACACGTTTTAAAAACATGTTAAAAATCAGCCTCCAGAAAATTAGCCATTACTGCCAATCTGGCAGATTGGTCAAAGTTGAGCAAATTTTTCAGGCTGTATACGTCCGAATTCAGAATTAGGTATATAGGCATAATTTTTAAATCTTTAAGTCTTCTTTTTAATGCAACTGAAATTAACTCAATATCATTTTTGATGAGAAAGTTATCAATAAAATACTGACAGGTGTCAAATCAGAAACTGTAAGCTGTTTTCAGAACAAGAACAGAGTTCAACTAAATATTTGACATCTTTAAAATTTGAATCTGAAAATGATTATTGAATAAGAATATTAGATCTGAAAGTTATCTTTGAAATGCAAGTTAAATCAGCAGAACTAAAACTGGTTCAAATCTAAAACCCGATATATGTACTTGAAATCTAAAACCGGTTAAACCAAAAACCAAACGTATTAAATTTGTGTGTGTGTATTTGAGCTTCAAACGTATATAATATTTTTTAACAAAACAAACTATGAGTCTACAAGCAGGAGTCTCTGATAGTTGATATTGAGCAACGTTTGAGCTAGACCCTAATATCCCATGCTTGAGAACTCTTGAGCTATCAATACCTGTATCAACCTGAAATTCATTCTTTAACTTCTATTAGTACCAAATAGCTTTTATATGGTTTGTTATCATCAAAACACATAACACGGGGATTGTAACCTTTGGGCCAACAGTATTTTCACTATAAACCGATCCCACCGGATCACTCGGTGCCGCAACACCTACAAGGAGTTCCCACTAGAACTCTTGGACTCTCTAGTCCCTTCACTCATTCCCGCAAGAACTACACATCGCAAGTCCACTAGCTTGCCAAGGCCGCACCTCTACAATGAGCTCACACTAGAACTCGAAACACCGCGAACACACAAGTCCGCCTCCTCAAAACAAGATGAGTACTTTGGTGATCTAAACACTTTGATCACCTCAAATTACTCTCACAATAACTCTCCTATCGGATGAATATATCAATGGAAAGCTCAAGTATGTGTGAGAAAAACAAAGATGAAAGTTGTGGTGAAAAACTCAAGAATCACTTTTGAAAACACTCTTGATAAACTTCCTTTTGAATTGGAAATATTTGCTCTCAAAGTAGTGGAGAAAACTTCTGAAATAGATGGGAAAAACTAGGTTTAAAACTCTCTGAAATTCTTATCTAAAATAGTCCAAGAAAGCCCCCTTTTATATGCTAACCAAAAACTAGCCGTTGGGGCCAAATCAACAACCTGGACGGCTGTCGGTCGACCGGCCCGGTCGACCGCCAGCGGTCAGAAATCTGACCGTTGGAGCCTCGGTTGACCGGCCCGGTCGACTGTGGCCTGAAACAGAGAGCAGAGCTCTCTGCCGGTCGACCGACCCGGTCGACCGGGGCTTTCCAGAGAGCAGAGCTCTCTAGACGGTCGACCGGGTCGGTCGACGGCCCTCCAGCCAGACCTGGCGTGCACGTTTGTGCACGTCGGTCGACCGACTTGGTCGACCGACTCCTAGCTCGGTCGACCGGTAGGGTCGACCGGCAGAAGCCAGAACAGACTCTTTTAGGGATTTAATTAAAACTTTGCTTTTTGACTTAAATAAAATCCCATAAAATCTCTAAAAATATACAAAAATAGTTTTAGTATTATACTTTGATATACAAACATGTTTGAGTGAAACAAATCATGTTACAAATATTTTGAACTATTTTTGTAACTTAGAAATTTTGGCTTAAAACAAAATCTGTATTTTTCCAAATAGATTTTTCCAAAACTTCTCCAAATACAAAAATAAGATATTTTAAACACTTTTAAAGCTTAGAGTGTATGGATATGATCCACTACACATACATGATGAAATATCTATATTTTTGACAATAAGCACTAAAATATGTTTTGGTTAAAACACATGTATATATTAAACTCCAAAAATCAAAACGGTATTTTTCCAAAATGAAAACCCTTTTGTATTTTTTCAAAATAAAAACTCTTTTATGAAAACACATCTAAATCTTGTGTGTGAGTGTATATGGTATACTTGAGCAATCCACCAACTATTCTATCATTTACATTTTATCTAAACAAAATCTTAACAAAACAAACCTAGACTCAAGTCTTCTCTTGAAGTCTTCACTTGAAGTTTCTCTCCTTCTTGACTTGGTCCAAACTTGATCCAAAGAGCTAGACTCCTCTTGAGTACTTGATGTGGTCTTGATGCATAGGCTCTTGAATCAAACTGTGTTAGCTCCAAAATTTGACTTTAAATCCTTTGTTGAAGCTAAACACCAAGTAAGATCTTGATCACAAATCTGAGACTAATTAAACACAAGATCATTAGTACATAATTACATGAGTTAATCATCATCAAAACTAAAGTGATGGGCCTTTGGGCCAACAATCTCCCCCTTTTTTATGATGACAAAACTCATGGAGTTATATATGCATGGATTAAAGTAAAGCTTCAAAGAAGCTCCCCCTTAACTCATGCATAACAATAAAAGATAAGATATTCAATTAAAGCTCATAAATTAAACAAATATGTATGCAAACATAAGGAGATAAACATGTCAATCAAGCATAAAACTCATCATATTCTTTTCTCCCTTTTTGCAAAACAAAACAATATGCATAGTCAAAAATTCTTCTCCCCCTTTATGTATAAAGCAAGGAAAAACATGCATATATACTAAAATACTTCTCCCCTTTTTGTCAATCGACAAAGGGTTTAAGTAAACACAAAATAATGTTCTTCCCTTTTTGTCAAAAACAAAAATCAACAAAGGGGTGAAATCAAATAAACCAATAAATAGATATATGCGATATACATTCATGAAGAGGAAGACGCTAAATTAACTTCCCTACATACTTGCATTATATGAAGAAGGGATGACAAAGCCCTAACTCACATAAGGCAAAATATGCAATGCATAAGTGGAGATGTGAAGCTCCCCCTATACACGTGTATCGCATAAAGAAGAGTTGTCAAGCTCCTCAGTATAAGATACGCTCAACATGAATCTATATGTAGAAGAGATGTTAAGCTCCCCTTGCATATAGGCAATACAAATTAAAACATTTTTAACACAAATTTTGAGATTTACTAAAGGTAATAAAACACATTTTGAGATACCTTTGTAAATAAACATAAATTTTTAAGATACTAATTGTAAATAAACAATATAAATTTTGAATTCTTCAACAAATCAATTTGATATATCACAAGAATTTAATACCATAGGAAATGTGTGATACCAAATGAAATTGAAAAAATTGAAATCGAAACATTTTTACATTTTGATACCAATAAAAGAAAATATTTTGATACCAATTTAAATTTAAACTCAATTGAAAATATATTGATACCAATAGAAATATATGGATACCAATTGAAATAAATAGATACCAATTGAAGTTTATTGTAAATTATAATATCAATAAAATACCAATTGAAAATAACGCATAAGCTTATAAAAAGTACCAATTGAGAAATCAATTGAAATCAAGATTTATTTCAAGCTTAGCATAAACATACTTTGTACTTTAAAATAAGTAAATATTTTGCAACTCAAGCACAAACAGATCATAATATGTATGTAAAGAGAATACCAATAGAAATTGATATTGTTTGAAATGAGAAGGCATACATATATAGAAAATAAAATATGAGTATATACAAAAAATATCAATTGAGATATCAATTGAAAATATGATGTAAATCAAGTATATAACTCATAATAAATCACTCTTTTCATGCACAAGATAAAAGATTTTCAATAAGGCATACAAGGCATGCTCGCCCACCCGTCCGCCCATAAAGGGGTTGGTAGGGGTTTTCAAAAACTAGAGTTTGAAAATATTTTTATAGTAAAAACACTACCAAATGAAGAATTAATAATTAGTTAAAAGTAATTTTTGAAAAACTAGTTAAAGATCCTTCGAACATGAAATCAAATCATATGAATCCATGAAGCATGCTAAAAACACAAGAATTGACACTCGAAATCTATAAAGCTCAAAATATCTCATGAAAATAATATCATGAGTAAACAAATGAAATGTGAGTGTACCATAATCATGTGAGTAGCATTTTCATGAACTTAAGCAATAAGGCTCAAAAACATCAATCATGTGAAAAACATGAAAATTCATTTTTCATATAAAGATGAAAATCATAAAAAATTATTTTTCATCTAAAAACAAACTTCTAGGTATATGTATGTTTTTATCCAAAACTAATAATATGCATACATATCCCAAACATAAAAGAGTCTATGATATGATTTGCATGAAGGCAAGAGACTCAAGGGCGTACATGTATATTTATAAGTTTTAAATAAAAATTACATATACATGAAGTAAAACATGAAAATAGACAAAACAAGTGTAAATAAGGAAATCATCAAAACTAGCCTATACATGTGCATATAGTGAGTACAAATGAACAATAAAGTGCAAACGTATATGAATCAAATGTTGCTCACTACTTGTACATGTATATACACAAGTTTTGACAAAAATTACATCTAAACAAGTATTCACCATATGAAGCACAAAACATATAAAACATGAACATGCTAAAAATATCATATATGTAAAAGCATGTAAATAAAGTAAGAGTTTTAGAGATAGTTACCAACACATGAACTATACTCCATATCTCCAAAACATGGTGGTAGTCCCACCAAACCTCCTTGATAGCGGTGCATCAAATGTATGTCCATCTAGTCCATGAGCAATCACCACCAAGGCACCAATCCTCTCACGTTTTGTGAGAGCCCGCACCTACATCAAATACACAAGGTGGGGATTTTGGTACCCATTTTCTTTTGGGTCCACGAGGGTTAGCATTATAAGGAACCCAAACATTCTTATTAGCAAAATTTAAAGAATTTATTCTATCATAACAAAATCTTGCTAAATGGTCTTTGCGGCCGCAATGTGTACACTTGTATACCCTAGTATGCACATGAGGATGAGTGTGACCATGACGTGCAAAATGTGCATATGCATGTTGTGGGTGATGTGTATGAACATGGGAAACTTGTTTATTTGAAACAAGGATTCCAATTTAGAATGGTTAAATGCACATTTGCTCAAAGTTGAGCTCAAACCATTAATTTTATTTTTCAAAAATTTAACTTCATTTTTATCAATAGTTGTGGCATGAAAAGCATGATCAATAGTCTTTTTCTTTTTAGAAACATTTTCTTTTTCAACAATTTTTCTTTTCAAAGAAGTGTTTTCATGCAAAGTAATCTCTTTTTGTTTTTCCACCAAAACAATTTTATTTTTCAAAGAAGTATTTCCTTCACAAAGATCATTCAATTTAGAAAGCAAGGAAATATTCTCATTTTTCAAAGAATCATTTTCTTTTGAAATATTTTCAAATTTATTTTGAAAAGAATCTTTTTCTTTTAACAAACAATCAAATTTATTTTTCATTTTCTTATTATCCTTTTTAAGCATGTCATATTTTTCAAGGAGTTGTTGACAAAAAGAAGCAAGTTCATTATAGGACATATCAACATCCTCTTCTAACTCGGATTCGGTGTTTACCTCAAGGGGGTTATCCCCTTGGACCATGTAGCATACATTGGAAGCTTCACTTCTAACATTCGAGTCGCTCCCCGCATAATATTGTTCTTGTTCGCCAAGGGAGATGATGGTGTTCCATGCTACAAAAGCCGAATCAATATTAGAAACCCTAAATAAATATTCATCATTTAGGGTACTCTTCAAAGCATGAATGGCCTTTGCATTAGCCTCAATATTTTTGCCATTTAAACAATAAGAATCTTTAATAGTGGCAAAATAAACATGAATGCCTAGGGCTTTGAAGTACAAAGACATCTTAACCTTCCAAGTTTGGATGTTAAGAATGCCAAAGGTGGGAGGTGACATGAAATCCATATGTGTGTACAAATATTGAGATTAGCTATAAAATGTGGATCTTTAACTCAAGATGGTTAGACCCAAATCAAGAGCACTTGGCTGTGATACCAATTGTAATCACCTAGAGGGGGGTGAATAGGTGACTAGCTAATCTAATGGTCAATTAATGCGGAATTAAAAACTATTTATACAAACTAAAACTTCTTAAACTAAACACCAAGTTTAACACAAGAGTGTAGCCGGATTTTTCGTGTAGGGCTCTTGACTAACTCCTCAAGATTCCTCTAGATAAGAGTTGAGGTAACGCGTTGGCTCTCTTGGTTGAATACAAGTGTTAGCAAACAATCCCCAAGCATATAACAATATGAGCACAAATATATATCAAGCATGTAAAGATGAAAGCTATATAAGCATGCAAGATATAAACAAGTAAGAGATAGAGAGAGCAATCGCAAACACGGGAGATTTGTTTCGAGGTTCGAGCACACTTGCTCTACGTCCCCGCCTTCAACACTTAAAGGATTTCCACTATAAACTGATCCCACTGGATCACTCGGTGCCGCAACACCTACAAGGAGTTCCCACTAGAACTCTTGGACTCTCTAGTCCCTTCACTCGTTCCCGCAAGAACTACACACCGCAAGTCCACTAGCTTGCCGAGGCCGCACCTCTACAATGAGCTCACACTAGAACTCGAAACACCGCGAACACACAAGTCTACCTCCTCAAAACTTGATGAGTACTTTGGTGATCTAAACACTTTGATCACCTCAAATCACTCTCACAACAACTCTCCTATAGGATGAATATATCAATGGAAAGCTCAAGTATGTGTGAGAAAAACAAGGATGGAAGTTGTGGTGAAAAACTCAAGAATCACTTTTGAAAACACTCTTGATAAACTTCCTTTTGAATTAAAAATATTTGCTCTCAAACTAGTGGAGAAAACTTCTGAAATAGATGAGAAAAACTAGGTTTAAAACTCTCCAAAATTCTTATCTAAAACAGTCCAAGAAAGCCCCCTTTTATAGGCTAACTAAAAACTAGCCGTTGGGGCCAAATAACCAGCTTGGACGGCTGTCGGTCGACAGGCCCGGTCGACCGCCAACGGTCAGAAATCTGATCGTTGGAGCCTCGATCGACCGGCCCGATCGACCGTGGCCTGGAACAGAGAGCAGAGCTCTCTGCCGGTCGACCGACCCGGTCGACCGGGGCTTTCCAAGAGCAGAGCTCTCTAGACGGTCGACCGGGTCGGTCGACCGGCCCTCTAGCCAGACCTGGCGTGCATGTTTGTGTACGTCGGTCGACCGACTCGGTCGACCGACTCCTAACTCGGTCGACCGGTACGGTCGACCGGCAGAAGCCAGAACAGACTCTTTTAGGGATTTAAAACTTGGCCTTTTGACTTAAATAAAATCCCCATAAAATCTCTAAAAATCTACAAAAATAGTTTCAGTATTATACTTTGATATACAAACATGTTTGAGTGAAATCAAACTATGTTACAAGCATTTTAAACTATTTTTGTAACTTAGAAATTTTGGCTTAAAACAAAATCTGTATTTTTTCAAATAGATTTTTCCAAAACTTCTCCAAATATAAAAACAAGATATTTTAAACACTTTTAAAGCTTAGAGTGTATGGATATGATCCACTACACATACTGAAAATCACCTAGAGGGGGGGTGAATAGGTGATATTGCTAATCAATGCACAATATAAAAATTATGAAGCAACAATCTCACAAAGCAAGTGAATATAGCAATGAATGTAGAGAGCAAGTAATAAGAGCAATGAAAATAGAGCAAGAAATAAGAGCAAGTAAACCAAACGCAAACACCGAGATTTGTTATCGAGGTTCGAGCACCCAGCTCTACTTCCCCGCCTTCCCCAGAAGGATTCCAACCATTTCCACTATCACAAAGATGTCACAAATACACCGGAGTACCCAACTCCACAATCTCAAGTACAAGCAATCTCTGAGTAGTCAAAAGACCACAAACTCTCTCTTGCAAAATTCTCTTCCCTTACAAAGATCCTTAGAGAATAATGAGTAGGAATAAAGCTCTTGTGTGTAAGGAGAAAAGAAAAAGAAATCAGAGAGTTCTTGAAAACACTACTGAAAATGAGAGAGAATTTCAGCACAAAAACCAAGAAACCAAGACTTTTTGAATGCCTTAAACTTTTGGAAATTTTTGAGAATTTTTCTGGTTCTTAACCTCTCCCTAAACACCCCTATTTATAGGAGAGGGCTAGCGTTAGGAGATAAAACATATTTAAGGCTAATCAGAAAGTATTAGAACCAAAACATGTCACTTAAACATAATTAAGTGAGAAAAGGACAAAAATAAACCAGCTCAGAGAACTAGCCGTTACTGTTCAAACGGCTAGCTCGGTCGACCGGCCCGGTCGACCGCTAGTTCAAAGAAAATAGCCGTTGCAGGCTACGGTCGACCGGCCCAGTCGACCCAAACAAACAGAGAGCTCTGCTCTCAGACCGGTCGACCGGGACGGTTGACCGTCCAAAGTCTGCCAAACGTGCACAGATTTGTGCACGTCGGTCGACCGACCCGGTCGACCGACTTCCAACCAAGTCGACTTGTCAGAAGACTAGTCGACTGGATGAAGTCTGGAACAGAAAACTGGTCAGAAAAACAGTTTTGAAAATATTTTGAAAAATCTTTTAACACTCCTAAAAATCACCAAAAATAGTTTTATCACTTTACATTAATATATAAACATGTGGTAAAAAGTTTAGCTCAAATATCAATCAATATGAACTATTTTTGTCTCTTATCATTTTTACCAAAAACCAAAAATGTATTTTCTAAAACTTGGATTTTGAATAGAAATACGTTTTGTCCAAAACTTCTTCCAAATACAAAAACATGATATTTAAACATTTTGAAGCATGATGTATATGGAAATAATCCTATATACATGAAACATATATATATATATATATCATAGTTTTTGTCATTAATTCCAAAAATAAGTTTTGTTAAAACACAAAACTTAAAATATATGAATAGGTAAATCAAAGTAAGTTTGTAGGTTGAAGATTGTATACAAACTATTTTTGTACATGTTATAGGAAATATGTTTGGAAACAAGATGTGTGCAAAAACGTGTGTGATAGAGCTTCAAACCTATTCACTATTCTTTAACAAAACTCTAAACTAAAAACAAATCTAATAAATTATCTTGAGCAATCTTGAAGTCTTGAGCCATGCGATGCCTTGCTAGAGCCTTCTCTTCTATGTTCCTTCCTTGATGTGCAAAAAAGCCTTCTTTGCTTCATGAACCTAGAAATTCTTGCAATAGCTATGCAATGGCCTCCAAATATGTTACTAACCTGAAACTTATCTTAAACTAATTAGTACCAAATAGCTCTTATTTGTTTTGTTATCAACAAAACTCTAAACAAATGGAGAGTGTAACCTTTTGGGCCAACAATCTCCCCCTTTTGATGATGACAAAACAAATAGGCTATAAACAAAAGTATAGGGGAGGAGAAAGCTCCCCCTCAAATTATGCTATATTAAACAAAGAAAAACAATGTAATTTGTAATTTTCAAGTAAACATCATGAAACCAAAAAACCAAAAACACTTGCAAAACACTTAAACTCAAATTACAAGAATTCATGAAAACACATCAAAAACTCAAAACATATATAAACTCATATGGAACCAAAAACCATATGAGCTCATATTTTCATACATAAACTCATTCTCCCCCTTTTTGTCATACATCAAAAAGGGTTAAGAAAACATTTTATTCAATAACACAAATATTAAGTTCACCACAAATGAATGAAAATCTAGCAAAATCAAGTGGTTTAGTGAAAATATCGGCAAGTTGCAAATCCGTAGAAACATAATCAATATCTATATCTCCTTTCTCAAAATGATTTCTAAGAAAGTGATATCTAATCTCAATGTGCTTGGTCTTACTATGTTGATTTGCATTCTTTGTCATATGTATAGTACTAGTATTATCACAAAATATTTTTATATGGTTATAATGCAAATCATAATCAAGGAGAGTATGTTTCATCCAAAGGACTTGTGCACAACAAGCCCCCGCGGCAACATACTCCGCCTCGGCGGTTGAGAGAGCTACGGAATTTTGTTTCCTAGAGGACCATGAAACAAGACAATTACCAAGAAATTGACATGTCCTACTAGTACTCTTTCTATCTACTCTACAACCCGCAAAGTCGGCGTCCGAATAACTCGTCATTGAGAAATCTCCGGTTTTCGGATACCAAAGACCCATTCCAATCGTTCCCTAATATAACGAATAATGCGTTTTACCGCAATAAGATGGGACTCTTTGGGACACGATTGAAATCTAGCACAAAGACACACACTAAACATGATATCCGGCCTACTTGCCGTCAAATACAAAAGACTACCTATCATGCTTCTATACAATTTAATATCAACATTTTACCTTGGTCATCCTTATCAAGCTTGGTGGTAGTTGCCATGGGAGTGTTGCAAACCTTTGAGTCTTCAAGTCCAAACTTCTTTACGAGTTCCTTTGCGTAGTTGGCTTGACATATGAAGTTCCCATCTTGCAATTGCTTGATTTGGAGTCCAAGAAAGAAATTAAGCTCACCCATTGAAGACATTTCAAATTCACATTGCATAACCTTTTCAAATTCCTTGCATAAAAACTCATTAGTAGAACCAAAAATTATATCATCAACATAAATTTGCACAATTAAAATATCGTTATCAACATGCTTAGTGAATAGTGTTGTATCTACTTTGCCTTTAATAAAATCATTTGAAATGAGAAAACTAGAAAGCCTTTCATACCAAGCTCTTGGAGCTTGTTTCAATCCATACAAAGCTTTATCAAGTTTAAAAACAAAATCGGGATGAACATGATCAACAAAACCGGGAGGTTGAGCAACATAAACTTCTTCATTTATAAAACCATTCAAAAATGCACTTTTCACATCCATTTGAAAAAGTTTAAAATTTTTGAAAGATGCAAAAGCTAGTGTCATCCGTATGGCTTCAAGCCGTGCTACGGGTGCAAAGGTCTCCTCAAAGTCAATTCCCTCAACTTGAGTGTAACCTTGGGCCACTAACCTAGCCTTATTCCTAATCACATTTCCGGACTCATCCATCTTGTTTCTAAAGATCCACTTAGTACCAATTATTGGTCTATCGTGGGGCCTAGGAACAAGGTGTCAAACTTAGTTGCGCTCAAATTGATTGAGTTCCTCTTGCATAGTTAGCAACCAATATGAGTCCACCTCGGCTTCGAGGATGCTTTTGGGTTCAAAATGAGAATGAAAGCAAAGTTACCACATAGGTCATGGAGTTTGGAGCGAGTTGTTACCCCTTTAGATGCATCACCTAAGATGAGCTCCTTAGGATGATTTGTAGCGTATCTCCAAGCTTTAGGAAGCGGTTGAGAGCTTTCCTCCTTATCCTCTTGAACGTTACCAATTGGTTCTTGCTTATCATCTTGAGCGGGTGAGTCCTTCAAGGATAGTCTCTCCATGTCTTCACCTAATAGTTCAATCTCTACAACATTCTCAACAAACACATTAGATTCTTCGAATTTAACATGCATGGATTCTTCAATGGTAAGGGAAGATCTATTGAATACTCTATAAGCTTTACTAGTTGTAGAATATCCAACAAAGATTGCTTCATAAGCCTTAGCATCAAATTTACCCAAGTTATCTTTAGTGTTCAAAACAAAACACTTGCATCCAAAAACTTTGAAATATGAAACACTGGGTTTTCTAGAATGATACATTTCAAAAGATGTTTTGAAAGAATTTTTACATAAATAAATGCGATTTGATATATAGCATGCGGTGTTTACGGCCTCGGCCCATAGATATTGGGGGAGGTCATACTCACTTATCATTGTCCTAATCATCTCTTGAAGTGTTCTATTTTTCCTTTCTACAACTCCATTTTGTTGTGGAGTTCTAGGACAAGACATTTCATGCTTAATTCCCTTTTCATCACAATAAGTCATGAAGAGTTGGTTAACAAACTCACCACCTCTATCACTCCTTATTTTCAAAATCGGAAAACCTTTTTCTTTTTCAACTCTTTTTCGAAAAATCTTAAAACGAGAAAAAGTTTGATCTTTGTGTTCCAAGAAGAAAACCCAAGTGAAACGGGAAAAATCATCAACTAAAATAAATGCAAATCTACTACCATTTAAGCTCTTAGTTTTAGTGGGTCCAAAAAGATACATATAAATTAATTCTAAAGGCCTAGTTGACATGATATCCTTGATTGGTTTGAAGGAAGACTTGGTTTGTTCCCAAGTTGGCACGCACCACAAATGCGATCTTTCTCAAACTTTAAGTAAGGTATACCCTTCACCAATTCCTTTGAATTAATCCTAGAAAGATGGTCAAAAGATGCATGTCCTAATCTTCTATGCCAAAGCCAAGAATTTTCATCAAAAGCATTTAAGCATTTAGTAGAACATTTCACATTGAGCATGTCAATAATATAAACATTATCATCACGAAAACCGGTAAGAATACAATCATTGGATTTAATATCAAAAATCTTGCAAGAAGTATCATCAAAAATAACTTTAAGTCCACGATCACAAAATTGACTAATACTAAGCAAATTATGTTTCAAACCATCAACAAGTACAACATTTTCTATAATGGGAGATGCACCAATTTGAATGTTACCTATACCGATGATAGTGCCTTTGGAGTCATCCCCGAAGGTGACGGAGCCACCTTCCTCGTACCTTGATAGGGTTGTAAAGTTATTGATGTCCCACGTCATGTGTCTAGAACAACCACTATCAAGGTACCATCGCTCCCTACGTCTTGGAGCCTTGGTGTGTACCTACATCAAATAATTTAGGACTTGATTTTGGTACCCACATTTTCTTGGGTCCTAAAGAGTTAGTTTCATTAACCCAAACAAGATTATTAGTCCTATTTATTTGGTCATAACAAAATTTAGCCAAATGTCTATTCTTACCACAATATGTGCATCTATACACTCTACCATATTTAAAAGCATAGTGAGTGTGTGATTTGTGAGCATGAGAATTGTGAGCATGAAAAGATTTAGCATGAGAAGTGTTATGTGTAGTGTGAGCATGAGGAATCTTAACATGTGAATCTTTAGCATGAGAGGTGTGCTTTTTAGAAAACATTTCTTCAAGTTTCTTAGTGTTAAAAGCACAATCCTTTAAAGTCTTTTCAAAATCAACAATTCTAGTTTTCAAAGAAGAAATTTCTTTTTCATCAATTTTAGGAAATTTTGCTTTACAAGCAACTTTGTAAGCACAAAATTCATTTTGGGTAGAAATGAGATTTGAAGAAATTTCATCTTTTTCTTTAGAAATAATAGCAAGTTGATTTTGAGAAAAGCAACTTCTTTTTCCAATTTAGAGCATTTAATCTTTTTATTGTCATAAGTTTCTGAAAGTTCAACAAAGGCATGAACAAGAACTTCTTTGCTTAATTCAGCATCTTCATCATCAAGAGGTTGAGGGGTTACCTTTGGTGTGTTTGCCATGAAACACATATTCGCTACATCCGCCTCTTCCTCGGACTCGCTTTCTGAATCCCAAGTTGCCTTGTACGCTTTCTTTTCTTCCGGTTTCTTTGGCTTGAAGGAGAAGGTCATCTTCTTCTTGAACTCCGGGCAATCCGCCATGATGTGTCCGGGCTTTCGGCAATTGTAGCATATAATTCTCCTCTCCTCTTTGCCTTCAAATTTCCTTCGGAAGTTGAGCTTGTTCCTCCGGTACATTCTCTTCACATTGCGAACAAGTAGTGATAGCTCCTCATCTTCTTCTTCATCTTCTTCATCGTCTTCAAGAGTGGATGAAGACTTGAAGGCTAAGGATTTCTTCTTTAGTGGAACGGCCTCTTCTCTTGCTTTCTTTTCCATCTCATGGGTTTTTAGGTTCCCAATGAGACTAATGAGGTCCATCTCATCCTTGTCGTTCAATTCTTTTAGGGTGGTGGCCTTGATCTCCCATGATGTAGGAAGTGCCCGAATCACTTTTCGCACCTTTTGGTCATTGGAGATGTCATCACCTAAAGAAGAAAGAGCATTTGTGATTTTAGTAAATCTAGTAATCATACAATCAATAGATTCTTCTTCAATCATTTTAAAGGATTCATATTGGGACCTTAAGAGATCTATCTTAGCTCTCTTAACTTGTGAAGTCCCCTCGTGTGTGACCAATAAATGTTGCCAAATCTCATAGGTGGATTGGCAATGAATTACCCGTGTAAGGTCATCCTCATTCAAGGCGGTTAAGAGGAAATTTTGGGCCTTGGAGTTAGCCTCATATTCTCTAAAGTTGAAGTCGGTCCATGTGCTCTCATCACTATCGGGTGCAACATAGGGTTTGGTCAATGATTTAGCCACTAAGCTACCTAAGGATTGCAAAAAGATAGTCATCCTAACCTTCCAAATAGGGAAGTTGAGTCCATCAAATTTAGGAGGGGTTTTGATGTTATCGGCCATGTTTACTAGTGATGACAAATGGAATGCAAATGTTGATTAGCAAATTTTAAGGATCTCTCTATGGATGTTAAGCCAAAACCTAGAGTCCAAGCTCTGATACCAATTGAAAATCACCTAGAGGGGGGTGAATAGGTGATATTGCTAATCAATGCACAATATAAAAATTATGAAGTAACAATCTCACAAAGCAAGTGAATATAGCAATGAATGTAGAGAGCAAGTAATAAGAGCAATGAAAATAGAGCAAGAAATAAGAGCAAGTAAACCAAACGCAAACACCGAGATTTGTTATCGAGGTTCGAGCACCCAGCTCTACTTCCCCGCCTTCCCCAGAAGGATTCCAACCACTTCCACTATCACAAAGATGTCACAAATACACCGGTGTACCCAACTCCACAATCTCAAGTACAAGCAATCTCTGAGTAGTCAAAAGACCACAAACTCTCTCTTGCAAAATTCTCTTCCCTTACAAAGATCCTTAGAGAATAATGAGTAGGAATAAAGCTCTTGTGTGTGAGGAGAAAAGAAAAAAAAATCAGAGAGTTCTTGAAAACACTACTGAAAATGAGAGAGAATTTCAGCACAAAACCAAGAAACCAAGACTTTTTGAATGCCTTAAACTTTTGGAAATTTTGAGAATTTTTCTGGTTCTTAACCTCTCCCTAAACACCCCTATTTATAGGAGAGGGCTAGGGTTAGGAGATAAAACATATTTAAGGCTAATCAGAAAGTATTAGAACCAAAACATGTCACTTAAACATAATTAAGTGAGAAAAGGACAAAAATAAACCAGCTCAGAGAACTAGCCGTTACTGTTCAAACGGCTAGCTCGGTCGACCGGCCCGGTCGACCGCTAGTTCAAAGAAAATAGCCGTTGCAGGCTACGGTCGACCGGCCCGGTCGACCCAAACAAACAGAGAGCTCTGCTCTCAGACCGGTCAACCGGGACGGTCGACCGTCCAAAGTCTGCCAAACGTGCACAGATTTGTGCACGTCGGTCGACCGACCCGGTCGACCGACTTCCAACCAAGTCGACTTGTCAGAAGACTAGTCGACTGGATGAAGTCTGGAACAGAAAACTGGTCAGAAAAACAGTTTTGAAAATATTTTGAAAAATCTTTTAACACTCCTAAAAATCACCAAAAATAGTTTTATCACTTTACTTTGATATATAAACATATGATAAAAAGTTTAGCTCAAATATCAATCAATATGAACTATTTTTGTCTCTTATCATTTTTTACCAAAAACAAAAAACTGTATTTTCTGAAACTTGGATTTTGAATAGAAAATACGTTTTGTCCAAAACTTCTTCCAAATACAAAAACATGATATTTAAACATTTTGAAGCATGATGTATATGGACATAATCCTATATACATGAAACATATATATATATATCATAGTTTTTGTCATTAATTCCAAAAAATAAGTTTTGTTAAAACACAAAACTTAAAATATATGAATAGGCAAATCAAAGTAAGTTTGTAGGTTGAAGATTGTATACAAACTATTTTTGTACATGTTATAGGAAATATGTTTGGAAACAAGATGTGTGCAAAAATGTGTGTGATAGAGCTTCAAACCTATTCACTATTCTTTAACAAAACTCTAAACTAAAAACAAATCTAATAAATTATCTTGAGCAATCTTGAAGTCTTGAGCCATGCGATGCCTTGCTAGAGCCTTTTCTTCTATGTTCCTTTCTTGATGTGCAAAAAGCCTTCTTTGCTTCATGAACCTAGAAATTCTTGCAATAGCTAAGCAATGGCCTCCAAATATGGTACTAACCTGAAACTTATCTTAAACTAATTAGTACCAAATTACTCTTATTTGTTTTGTTATCATCAAAACTCTAAACAAATGGAGAGTGTAACCTTTTGGGCCAACACATACATGATGAAATATCTATGTTTTGACAATAAGCACTAAAATATGTTTTGGTTAAAACACATGTATATATTAAACTCCAAAAACCAAAACGGTTTTTTTTTCAAAATGAAAACTCTTTTGTATTTTTCAAAATAAAAACTCTTTTATGAAAAACACATCTAAATCTTGTGTGTGAGTGTATATGGCATACTTGAGCAATCCACCAACTATTCTATCCTTTACATTTTATCTAAAACAAAATCTTAACAAAACAAACCTAGACTCAAGTCTTCTCTTGAAGTCTTCACTTGAAGTCTTCTTCTCCTTCTTGACTTGGTCCAAACTTGATCCAAAGAGCTAGACTCCTCTTGAGTACTTGATGTGGTCTTGATGCATAGGCTCTGAAAAACACCTAGAGGGGGGTGAATAGGTGTTAGTGCTAATCTAAAACTTAATGCAAAACTAAGTGCGCTAAATGCGGAAGCTAATGCAAATTATGCACAAACTGATACAATACAATAAGTGTAGCCGAATTCCCCTTTCGAGGCTCTGGACTAACTCCCCTTGATTCCCCTTGAAATGGGTTGAGGCGCTATGTGAAGCTCTTGTTGGATGAGTATAAGTTGGGCACACACACACAAGCAATCCAAGCAATGTGCACACACAATCAAGCCAAGCAATCAAGGATATAGCAATATGGATTATGCAAGGCACAACACAAGCAAATAAATATGATATGACAAGATGAATTATGCTCAACACAAGCAAATATGATATGAATGAAGTATGATGCTTTGCACAAATGTAGAGAGAGAGAGTTTAGAGACAAGTGGATCAAACGCAAACACAAAGATATGTTTCGAGGTTCGAGCACCCTTACTCTACATCCCCGCCTACACCACCGTGTAGGATTTCCAATCCACTATACCGACCACCGAGGACTCCCACCGAGGGAACCTTCACCGAGAAGGATTTTTACAACAATGGAGTACCTAACTCCTCTCTCAAACAACCACCTTACAACCGAGGGGTAGGCCCGTAGCCAAATACAACAACAACCAATACCTCTACCGAAGAGGCTCACAACCAATCTCAATCACCTCACACTTGAGGGATACAAACCAAACACCCGATCACCTCTACCAAAGAGGGATACAACAAGAATAAGGGTGTACAACTTAGAGGTTACAACAACAACCTCAAAACTCTCTCTTTTCTTTTCTCTTTTCTTTTCCACAAAAACAAGATCCTAAATAGATTAGGATAGTATGATAGCTCAAGTGTGGAAAACTAGGTGTTTTTGGAAACAAGCAACAAAGAAAAACTAATTGGGAAGTCTCTTGTAAAAGATAGAAAATGCAAGATCAAATCAAAATCCCAAACCTAGTTTTCTTTGATTTTCCAAAAACCCAAAATAATGAAGATGAGAAGTTTTAAAGCCCACAAACTCATTTTAAAAACTCTTTTAAACACCTCAGAAAACTAGAATTTTTTCTCTTCAAAAACTTGACAAAAATCCCCTAAGAGATGGGGTTTTTATAGCCCCAACAGAAAACTAGCCGTTAGAGCTGAGCTGGCAACTCTGACAGGCAGCGGTCGACCGGCCCGGTCGACCGCCAACGGTCAGAAATATGACCGTTGGGCAACTGCGGTCGACCGGCCCGGTCGACCCAGAAAAACAGAGAGCAGAGCTCTCGACTCGGTCGACCGGCCCGGTCGACCGTTTTTGTGTCTGCCCAGACGTGCACATCTGTGCACGTCGGTCGACCCTACGGGTCGACCGGCTCTTGGTGCGGTCGACCGTCCGGGTCGACCGACCAGCCTGTCAGCACAAAAAAAGACAGAAAATTTGGGAAAAATATTTTCTAAAAAATCTTTTATCTCTTTTAAAAATACCATAAAAATTGTTTTATCATTTTATATTGAAATTCAAACAAGTGATAAAAAATTTCAAGACAAAATATCAACATGTCAATTCATTTTTGTGTCTTGCCAATTTTATCAAAAACAAAACTTGTATTTTTATCAAACTTGATTTTTCAATAGGAAATCTGATTTTCCTAAAACTTATAGAAATACAAAAACATGATATTTGAACATTATTAAGCATGATGCATATGGACATAGGTCTAATATACATTCAACAAATATATCATAGTTTTTGTCTTTAATTTCAAAAATATGTTTATACCAAAACATAAAACTACATGAATAGGTATGTCAAACTAAGTTTGTATAAGTCATGTAAGCATGTATGTATATCTAGAACATATCTAATATACATAGAAATAAAGTAAACTTGTTTTGATCTACTATCCATGAAAACCAAAATCCAAATCATGAAACGTGTGTGTTGTGCACTTGAGCATATCAACTATACTAAACTTTACAAATGGATCTAAAACACACTAAACTAACCTATGGATACCTAAGTCTTCTTGATGATCTTCATCTTCAAGTTGACTTGCTCCAAAACTGCATCCATGGGCTAGGCAATGTGTGATCTTGACGCTTGGCCCTGGAATCATCATGAAAAGCTTCTAAGCACCTTGTTGAAGCTAATCACCAACTAATATCTTGGTTAATGATCTGAAACTTAAACAACACAAGATTATTAGTAAACATAACTACATGAGTTAATCATCATCAAAACAAGAGTGGAAGGCCTTTGGGCCAACAGGCTCTTGAAATCAAACCGTGTTAGCTCCAAAACTTGACTTTAAATCCTTTGTTGAAGCTAAACACCAACTAAGATCTTGATCACAAATCTGAGACTAATTAAACACAAGATCATTAGTACTATAACTACATGAGTTAATCATCATCAAAACTAGAGTGATGGGCTTTTGGGCCAACACAAGTGGGGGTCTTGGGTTTGGGTGGCACGGCAAGGAGAAGGAGTAGGGGAGAGGTTGAGATGGAGAAGAAAATAGATTAGGAATTAGTTTAGAATTTGTATTAGATTTGTTATAGGATTAAGATTAGTTATGATTTGTTCTAGTTGTTAAGATTGAAAAACACTAGAGGGGGGTGAATAGGTGTAAGTGCTAATCTAGAACTAAATGTAAAACTATGTGCGCTAAATGCGGAAGCTAATGCAAATCTTGCAACACACTTAGTACAATCAACAAGTGTAGCCGAATTTCCCGTGAAGGGCTCTGGACTAACTCCTCTTGATTCCCCTTGAATGGGTTGAGGTGCTATGTGAAGCTCTTGTTGATTAGGTACAAGTGAGGCACACACAAACAACCAAGCATATAAGATGAATAGGCAATATGAATATATGCAAGGCAACACAAGCAAATAGATATGATATGGCAATATGAATTATGCTCAACACAAGCTAATATGATATGAATGAAGTATGATGTTTTGCACAATTATAAGAGAGAGTTAAAGAGACAATGGATCAAAACGCAAACACCAAGATATGTTCCGAGGTTCGAGCACCTTGCTCTACATCCCCGCCTACACCACCGTGTAAGATTTCCAATCCACTATCTCCCACCGAGGGAACCTCTACCGAAGAGGATTTGTTACAATACTTAGGAGTACCAAACTCCTCTCTCAAACAACCACCTCACACAAGAGGGGTAGGCCCTTAGCCAATACAACAACAACAACCAACACTTCTACCGAAGAGGGTTACAACCAAATCTCCACCTCTCACTAGAGGGAGCAAGCCAATCACCCGATCACCTCAACCAAAGAGGGATACCACAAGAATAAGGGTGTTTACAACAAGTGGTTTCAAAGACCACAAACAATCTCTCTTTTCTTCTCTCTTTTTCCACAAAACAAATGATCCTAATAGATTAGGATAGTATGATAGCTCAAGTGTGAAAATTAGGTGTTTTTGGAAACAAGCAACAAAGAAAAACTACTTGGGAAATCTCTTGTAGATGATAGAAATAAAAGGCCAAATCAAAATCCCAAAACCTAGTTTTCTTTGATTTTCCAAAAACCCAAAAACAATACAAGAATAAATCTTTTTAGCACAAAAACTCTTTTGAAAACTCTTTTAAACACTAGAAATAGTCAGGAAATTTTGGCATAAAATCTTAAGGAGAAACTCCAAACAATGGGGTTTATATAGGCCAAATTCAAAACTAGCTGTTAGGCTGACGTGTCAGCCTGACAGGCCTGACGGTCGACCGCCCGGTCGACCGTCAAACGGTCAAAAATATGACCGTTGACAGCTGCCGGTTGACCTGGTGGTCGACCCAAACAAACAGAGACCAATCTGGTCACAGTCGGTCGACCGCACGGTCGACCGTCTATAGAAACAGCCGACGTGCACGGTTTTGTGCACGTCGGTCGACCGGCCGGTCGACCGGCCGGTTGTCTCGGTCGACCGTCCTTGTCGACCGGCCCAGCCTGGCAGGCAGCAAAATAGGTCAGATTGGAACACATTTTTTGAGCTGAAAACGTTCGAATTTGGAATAAGTATATAGGATAAAGTTGTATATATTGAAGTCTTCTTTCTAATGCAACTTAAATCAAATCAATATCAATTTAGATGAGAAAGTTATCAACAAAACACTGACAGGTGTCAAAACAGAAACTGTAACCTGTTTTCAGAACAAGGACAGATTTCAACCAAATATTTGATAACTTTAAAATTAGAATCTGAAAAAGGTTATTAAATAAGAAATTTAGATCTGAAAGTTATCTTTGAAATGCAAGTTAAATCATGTTATTTGAATATAAAAATAAAAAGTTATGATAATAACTATAGAAGGGTGTCAAGCAGATCTGTAGAACTAAAAACTGGTTCAAATCCAAAACCCGATATATGTATTTGAAATCCAAATCCGATTCAATCAAAAACCAAACATATTGAATTTATGTGTGTGTATTGTGAACTTGAGCATATCATACTATTCTAATCTTTACAAATGGATCTAAACACACTATCTAAACTAGGATACCTAAGTCTTCTTGATGATCTCCATCTTCAAGTAGACTTGCTCCCAAACGCAATCCACGAGTGCAAAGGTATGATCTTTAAGCTTTGGTACCAGAATCACCATGATAAGCTTCCAAACACCTCTTGTTGAAGCTATCACCAAACTAATATCCTGCTAATGATCTGAAACTTAAAATCACAAGATTATTAGTAAACATAACTACATGAGTGAGTCATCATCAAAACTAGAGTGGAAGGCCTTTGGGCCAACAATCTCCCCCTTTTTGATGATGACAAAACTCATGGAGTTATATATGCATGGATTAAAGTTAAGCTTCAAAGAAGCTCCCCCTTAACTCATGCATAAACAAATAAACAATAAATATGCAATGAATGTCAATGCATATAAACAGGATGCTCTAGATACTAATGAAATATTCAACACAAAACATACTCTAGATACCAATTAAAATAAAATATAAAACATGTTCTTTTGCTTTCTCTAAAACAAGTACATGCATACAAAGAAGACATGCATATAACACCAAATTCTTCTCCCCCTTTTTGTCAATCATCAACAAAGGGGTAAAAACAAAAACAAACCTTTTTTTTTCTCCCCCTTTCTGTCAAAAACAAAAGGATCAAGAAGGGGAATCAAAACATTCTAAACAATACAAAATCTTCTCCCCTTTTTGTTCTAAACCAAGAATCAATAAAGGGTTAAACATCAAAACATTGATATCAATTAAAAATATGTCAATGAAATGCATCTAGATACTAATAGAAATTCAACATGGATCAATAAATGGTATATGAGATAGACATTCATGAAGAGGAAGACGTTAAGTTAACTCCCTACATATATGAATTACATGAAGAAAGGAAGACACGCCCTAATTCACATAACACAAAATACGTAATGCATAAAAGGAGATGTGAAGCTCCTCTTACACACGTGCATCTCATAAAGAAGAGTTGTCAAGCTCTTCAATATAGGGTACACACAACATGAATCTATTCACATATAGGCAATGTAGATTAAAACAAAAAAAAAATATTTAGATACCAACTTAAATCATAAATATCTTGATATAAAAAAAAGAGTATTTTTCTTTTAAGCATATGATACCAATTTGAAACTAATTTCCATTAAAACAAATTTCTAAGTCATAAAGTGTGGGAGTGGAAATCAAATACCAATTGAAAATATGAAATGCAAGTTTTCTCCCCCTTTATGAAATACCAACTAAAAACATGCGTAGGCTTGAAATAAGATATCAAAAAAAATAAATCAATTGAAATAAAGTTAAGCTCAAGCTCTAGCATAAACAACTATTTGTGCTCTAAGATATAGGAATATAGTAGGCACAAATAAAACAAGTATATGTGTATGAAATAGAATGAGTACCAATCACCAATAGATGATACCAATTGAAAATATACATACACCATAAACATATGAGTATACAAAAGGATCAAATTGATACCAATTGAAAGAGTTCAATGATACCAATTGAAATAACAATAATAATCATGGTATAACTCATATCACAAAGAAGAATACGAACTAGTTACATGAAAGTTTTGTAAACTAGTACGAAATCCTTCAAGTAAGGAATAAAACAAGATTATTTTTCATAAAATGTGAAATCCACAAGATAATCAACACTCTAATTCAATAAGGCATAAATATGACGCATGAAAATAAAACATGAGCAAGTAATAAATGTGAGTGTACAAATAAAGTGTGAATATCATAATCATGAAAATTTTTCATTAGGCTCTTTTAAATTCCTTTAAACATCAATCTTATCAAAAACAAGAAGATCATAGAAAACTACTTAATCTTCAAAGCATATGTATGTCTAGTATAAACTAAGGTATACATACATACATATCCAAAACTCAACGAGTCCACAAAAGTATATGCATGAAAGCACGTGGCTCAAACAGGATGTATATGTATAGGATTAGTTTGAACTAGATGGACATATACATGAAGTTAAATATAAATACATGGAAAAACATGAAAAGCTAAAATTTTCATTAAACACTAAGTTCATTTCAAGGTATATGTATGAATTGTCAACACACTAAGTATACATACATATCCCTAAACACAATTGAGTCCATATATATAGATTTGCATGAAAGGCAAACGACTCAAAGGATTATACATGTATATCTTAAAGTTTGGCAAAATAGACATATACATGAAATAGAAACTCACATAAATCCAAAAATATGAATACAAGTCTAAAATGTATGGATCATCAAAACTAGACTATACTAGCACATCTAATGGGTACAAATACGCATTCAAGCCCAAACATATATAAGATTTATTTGTGGCCCATTATATGTACAAGTATAAAACTAGTCTTAATGAAAACTAACATCTAAACATGTAATCATGTCATGAAGCATCAAGGCAACACGAATATAATATTGTTAAATGAAACACATACAAAATTCATCAAAAAAATTTTTTTATTTGAATTTTAAATACGCATGAGGTAAAAACATAGGCATAACAAGTATAAATGAACGAATCATCAAAACTAGCTTATACGTGTGCATATAGTGTGTACAAATGAGCATGAAGTTCAATTATATATAAAACAAATGTAGCTCACTATTTGTACATGTATAATACAAGTTTTGATAAAATCTACATTTAAGCATGTTATAACATATGAAGCATCAAAAACGAGATAAAAATCATCATGATAAAACTAAAACATGATTACTATGTAAATTTACATGTATTAGATTCATGATGTACATTATAGCTTAAACAAACGGTGAGAATACAAAGTATGGGTCCATATAAACATGGTTGTCTCAAAATGCTATATATGCATGTTAAGGATCTAATGAGCATGGCATTTACATACTAATCCATAGACAATGAAACATGCTATAAAACATCAAAACATGCTAAAAATTTTAATTATGAAAGCATGTAAATAATAAATGGAGTAGAGGATTGTTACCAAAACCGAAGAAGCAACTCTCCTTGTCTCCAAAACATGGTGGTCATCTCCACCAAATCTTCCCTTGAAAGTGATGCATCTAATTGATTTCCTTTAAGTCCGGAACGCATCCACTCCAAGGTGCTATCACTCTCACGTCATGTGAGAGCCCACACCTACTCAAAAATAATAGGAGGGGTGGTCTTTGGTACCCACATCTTATTGGGTCCATGGGGGTTAGTCCTTCCCTAACCCAAACAAATTTCTTTGCTAATTTGAAACATTTAATCTATCATAACAAAATTTAGCAAGATGGCCTTTTCGGCCACAATGTGTACATGTGTACACATGAGCATACATGTGTGATGGTGTCCGTGTGGAGCATGTGTATGCCGTGGAGGGTGTGCATGCATAAAAGTTGGAACTTGTTTCTTCGAACCAAGATTTCCAAGCGTGTATGGTTCATGGCACATTGGCTCATAGTGGAGCCCAAACAATCAACCTTCTTCTTAAGCAAGCAAATATCATCATTAATCTTAGAAGAAGAAGTGTGGCATGCAATAGGTGGAGTGTGTGATACTACCCTAGCATGGCAAACATGAGCATCAATCTTATTTTGTAAAACAACATTTTTCTTTAAACACACATCTAAATCATTTGAAATAGAAATAATTTATTTTTCAAAGCAACATTCTCTTTTAAAACAAAATCTACTTTTGAAGACAAGTTCTCATTTTTCTTCAAAAGAACATGGCAATCATTTTTAGTTTTAAAAATTCATTTTCTTTAAGTGCAAGATCAAGTTGAGATTTTAATGAATCCCTCTCATTAGCAATCTCCTCTTTCTCTTGCAAAACAACATCAAGTCTAGCAATCAAATTTTATTTTCATTGTTAATGCCTAGACTTTTTTTTTCAACAAATTATATTTTTCTATTAATTTTTCACACACAATAGAAAGTTCTTCATTTAAAGCATGGGCATCAATATGATCATTTGAAGAACTAGCATCATCATCACTATCTAATGGAGTTTTCGAGTGTACCTCAAGGGAGTCATTCCCTTGGACCATGAAGCATTGTGACTCGGAGTCTCCACTAGATTCCTCCTCTTGTTGGATTTGTATTTGAAGCTCGGAGGTGGTGGTTGTTGTCAATTTGTTCCACACTGTAAAGGCGGAATCAATATTAGAAACATGCATAAGATATTCTTTTGAAAGTGTGCTTCTAATAGCCTCAAGGGCTTGTGCATTGGCCCCTATATGAATGCAATTACCAAGATAGCATTTCTTGGTAGCCGCAAGGAAAACATGTAAACCTAGGGTTTGTAGGTAAATGGACATCCTAGTCTTCCAAACAAGAATGTTGGAAGCATCATACATAGGTGGGGTCATGAAGTCCATGGGTCCAAACTAAATGTGTGCAATCAAACAAATGCAAACAAGATTAGCAAACAAATGGATCTCACTCCTAGGATGTTAAGCCTAATATCAGGAGCACTAGCTCTGATACCAATTGAAAAACACCTAGAGGGGGGGTGAATAGGTGTAAGTGCTAATCTAGAACTAAATATAAAACTATGTGCGCTAAATGCGGAGCTAATGCAAATCTTGCAACACACTTAGTACAATCAACAAGTGTAGCCGAATTCCCCGTGAAGGGCTCTGGACTAACTCCTCTTGATTCCCCTTGAATGGGTTGAGGTGCTATGTGAAGCTCTTGTTGATTAGGTACAAGTGAGGCACACACAAACAACCAAGCATATAAGATGAATAGGCAATATGAATATATGCAAGGCAACACAAGCAAATAGATATGATATGGCAATATAAATTATGCTCAACACAAGCTAATATGATATGAATGAAGTATGATGCTTTGCACAATTATAAGAGAGAGAGTTAAAGAGACAATGGATCAAAACACAAACACCAAGATATGTTCCGAGGTTCGAGCACCTTGCTCTACATCCCCGCCTACACCACCGTGTAGGATTTCCAATCCACTATCTCCCACCGAGGGAACCTCTACCGAAGAGGATTTGTTACAATACTTAGGAGTACCAAACTCCTCTCTCAAACAACCACCTCACACAAGAGGGGTAGGCCCTTAGCCAATACAACAACACAACCAACACCTCTACCGAAGAGGGTTACAACCAAATCTCCACCTCTCACTAGAGGGAGCAAGCCAATCACCCGATCACCTCAACCAAAGAGGGATACCACAAGAATAAGGGTGTTACAACAAGTGGTTTCAAAGACCACAAACAATCTCTCTTTTCTTTTCTCTTTTTCCACAAAATAAATGATCCTAATAGATTAGGATAGTATGATAGCTCAAGTGTGGAAATTAGGTGTTTTGGAAACAAGCAACAAAGAAAAACTACTTGGGAAAATCTCTTGTAGATGATAGAAATAAAAGGCCAAATCAAAATCCCAAAACCTAGTTTTCTTTGATTTTCCAAAAACCCAAAAACAATACAAGAATAAATCTTTTTAGCACATAAACTCTTTTGAAAACTCTTTTAAAACACTAGAAATAGTCAGGAAATTTTAGCATAAAATCTTAAGGAGAAACTCCAAACAATGGGGTTTATATAGGCCAAATTCAAAACTAGCCGTTAGGCTGACGTATCAGCCTGACAGGCCTGACGGTCGACCGCCCGGTCGACCGTCAAACGGTCAAAAATATGACCGTTGACAGCTGCCGGTCGACCTGGCGGTCGACCCAAACAAACAGAGACCAATCTGGTCACAGTCGGTCGACTGCACGGTCGACCGTCTACAGAAACAGCCGACGTGCACGGTTTTGTGCACGTCCGGTCGACCGGCCGGTCGACTGGCCGCTTGTCTCGGTCGACCGTCCTTGTCGACCGGCCCAGTCTGGCAGGCAGCAAAATGGGTCAGATTGGAACACATTTTTCGAGCTGAAAACGTTCGAATTTGGGAATAAGTATATAGGTTAAAGTTGTAGATATTGAAGTCTTCTTTCTAATGCAACTAAAATAGAATAAATATCAATTTAGATGAGAAAGTTATCAACAAAACACTGACAGGTATCAAAACAGAAACTGTAACCTGTTTTCAGAACAAGGACAGATTTCAACCAAATATTTGATAACTTTAAAATTAGAATCTGAAAAAGGTTTAAATAAGAAATTTAGATCTGAAAGTTATCTTTGAAATGCAAGTTAAATCATGTTATTTGAATATAAAAATAAAAAGTTATGATAATAACTATAGAAGGGTGTCAAGCAGATCTGTAGAACTAAAAACCGGTTCAAATCCAAAACCCGATATATGTATTTGAAATCCAAATCCGATTCAATCAAAAACCAAACATATTGAATTTATGTGTGTGTATTGTGAACTTGAGCATATCATACTATTCTAATATTTACAAATGGATTTAAACACACTATCTAAACTAGGATACCTAAGTTTTCTTGATGATCTCCATCTTCAAGTAGACTTGCTCCCAAACGCAATCCACCGAGTGCAAAGGTATGATCTTTAAGCTTTGGCACCGGAATCACCATGATAAGCTTCCAAACACCTCTTGTTGAAGCTATCACCAAACTAAATCCTGCTAATGATCTGAAACTTAGAATCACAAGATTATTAGTAAACATAACTACATGAGTGAGTCATCATCAAAACTAGAGTGGAAGGCCTTTGGGCCAACAAAGATTAGGATTTGGTTGTTAGAATTTAGGATTATGGGTTAACGGGTTTCAGATCATGGGGATTGGGTAATAGGTTCATGGGCTAAGGGGTTAGGGAAACATGGAAATGTATAGAAAAAATTAAAGATAGTAATAATAATAAGAATAATAATAATAACAAGAACAGAACAACAACAAAGATAATAATAATAGCTATAATAAGAATATTATATAATACTTGGTAACAACACTATCAATAATAATAAATTTCAATGATAATAATAATAATTACAATATGATTAGCATAATTAATAATAATAATAATAATAACGATATTAATATCAATAATAATAATAATAATATTAACACAAATAATAATAATAAATGATAATAATTATGAAATAATAGTAATAATAACTACTACTAATAATAACAATAATAATAAGAATAACAATAGAATAATATATTAAGTAATTAAAAATATTGATAGAAAATAATGGTAATAATATATAAAGCCAAATTACTAAGTTAATTTAAAATAATAATAAAATAATTAGTAAATCAAAATAAATAATTTAAAAAAATAAAAATACAGTATTACTAAGTAGGGATATTACAGATAATATATTGTTCATCATGCCCATCTTTTAGAAAACAAGAAGGATATTTACTTCCTTTGTTAATTAGTTTTATTACTCCTTGCTCATGTAAAAGGCTGCTAATAATTATTGTTGTTATTATTATTATTTGCAATTCTGTTTTTTCCCCCTTAGAATTTTCTCTTTTTTCTTGTTTAGGCTTTGTCAAAATTGGGAGAGAGAAGAAGCGGAGCTTACAGGAGTAAAGGATTTGTGGAACAGTAAATGGTCAAAGGAGCTTACGGAGTAAAAGGACTTGGGAAGTTGTAAATGGTCAAAGGACGTGGATGAGGATACAGGCAACTCAGATGGTGCTGGTGGACATTTGTGTGGTCTTTCACTTCTGATTCAAGTGTATGGAAAGAGCGAAAAGTCTGTTCATTGGGGTGATCAGGTACTACTAAATTATGTTATTCTTTAAAAGGGGACCTAAAGCTTAATGATTCTATAAACCTTCGGCAACTAATTTCCATGCCTCAAATCCACTCCTAAGTCCAAAAGAAATCTTCTTTAATATGAAAAAAGGATATCCAGATCATCTTGCTTCTTATTTTTTTTTTATCTTTTTTTTTTTCACTGTAGTAGGCATCCTGCTGAGCTTATGTATATTAGTATATATCAGTATAATTTGTTTAAGCTGGTTTGCTCTACTTTCAGGTTGAACAGAGTGGATTTCGATAGGTGCAGTCGAGAAACAGAGCAGATCATCATTAATTATTGGTCCTGGCTCTGGATACAATTGTTGGTGTTCTACCTATAAAATTTACCATCTTCCCCATTTTATTCACAGAATTGAATTGTATGATTTATCTGTAAAGTCATTTTTTCAGTTTAATTAGGTCTGTTAGAAAAAAAAAACAAGGAATCGCCTGATTCTCTTAAGGTATAATCTCGATTGCACTCCATTTTGTGCCCAGAAACCAAGGAGCTATGGTATTGCATAACAGTTTAACTAACAGATCACAGCGGGGGTTAGGCGCTACCACCGATCTTTCAGTCAAGTAATAGCCATCTGATGCATAGTTTTTGATCAACTTGACTTCTTTATAACACAACTAAAAGTATCCATTGTAGAGGAACTC